>PVKS010012229.1:0-54371 GCA_004027875.1 Aplodontia rufa | reverse complement strand
TATGAAGAACTCCTAGGAGACTGGAGAGTGGAAATATGGGGGAACCATCTCAGAAGCAGATATCATTCCTCCACGAGATACCCATTTAATGCAGGAGTTCTTCTGGGGGAACAGCAACAGGGGAAACCCAAGCTGGGCATCCATGATTTGGCATTACCCCTGGATAACTAAGTATATATACATTGGTTATTGATGATTTGATAATGTTTCCCCTGAATTGTATCTCTATAAACATCTAATTAAAAAAATAAATAAAAGTTAAATTGTATACTACAAAAACTCTTGAGAACAAAAAAGAATAATATGAAAATTAATGTGTTTTCCAGAGTTCCTATTTGATATTAGGAAAACAATCCATTTAGAAAGAAAGTAAATATTCATTTCTATTCCAACAAGTAACCATTGTCACAAATTAAACTGCTGGGACTGGTGTGGTGGCTCAGCAATTACAGCGCTTGCCTCATGTGCCCTGTGACACAGATCCAACCCAAGCACCTCCTATATAATGAAATATCAGAGCAACGAAAGCCACATGAAAAACTAAACAAAATTGATTCTCTCTCTTTTTTTCTAATTGTCCCTCTCTCTTAAAACAAAAAAAGTAAACTGCTAGAATGCTTTTCAACATTATCTCTATTAATGATAGTTATTTTTGTCCATACAATATGAAAAATAATATAAGACAGAGATAAGACTACTAGAGAGGACAATGTTCATATAATTCTCTCCCCTAGAACAGAATGGTTGTTTTTTTACCTGAAAAATGACACGCATCAACCTATGAAAAAATAGAGTATCCCCTCTAAAGTGAAGAAAAAGAAAACATCACCACTTACGTTCAGCACTGTTCGGAGCATAATAATAAAGGTCTACAAATTCAAAAGTACTGTTAAACCAAAATTCTAGAGACTGAAGAATCTCTGAAAAGAAAAGGTTTCATTGTGTCTTTATGGATGCTAGAGAAACAGCAGGACCTGCTGTTCCACAGCCATGGACGATGATACCATGGTAGCGTGTTTGTTCAAGAACAAAGAGGTTTTACTGAACATCGGCCACCCAGGAAACAGGAGGCAAACTCAAATTTGTCTCCCCAGTTGGTTGGTACTGTGGGAGTTCAGGGCAAAAGCTGATTGTTTACTGGATGAGGAGAAGGGGAAATGTTATGGTCCTTGTGGGGGGCAGTGCTTAAGAGGTCATCATAGGTCACCTTGTCCCTTCACAGATCACCAGACCACATTTTTTGTTGTTGTTGTTTATTTTTGAGATAAGGTCTCTAAATTGCTGAGGCTGGTGTGCACCTCCACCCTGATTCAAGCTCACAAGTTTCTTTTGTTGGGGACGGTTAGTTATCCGGGTCTTCCCTAGGGAATTTTGAGTTTATGATATCAAAACATCCTCAGGACAAGCAGGCTGCTTCTGCACAGGGAAAACTGACTTCAAGCTGACCCTGAATGGACACTGATGGCTTTTCCGAAAAGACAACTTAAGGAAACTTTGCTATTTAAAGAAATTTTGTCCAGGTGTATTCAGGCTTTAGCCAACTTCTCTAGTTAGAAAGACCAGACATGAGACAAGTTCCATTAGTCTCCAGCAGCGAAACTAGACAGCAGTTGAAAACAATGTCCAGCACATCTAAAAAGCCAGTCTTTAATAATGCAGATTAGTAACTGTTTAACAAATACCTAAATTGGCTATAGATAAGAGAATGGGGATTACATAAAGCCAAATCTTTGGGATAGATTGTGGATTTGTGGGAAGAAGCAATTGTTGCGTCTGGATTGGTGAGGCTGCAGGCAGAATGTGATGGCACCTATGGGTCTAGACAAGATTTAAGTTAACGTTTTAACATATATTCAAAAACATAAAAGAGTCTTCTGTTATTTTAAGCCTATTGATTGTCACTGATTTACCTCCCCACACCCACACCCTGACCCCACTCCCTGGCTCACTCTCCTCACTTCCCTTCTTTGGCCCTTTGCAATTAAATTTAGGACATCTTGGAATGTTCCTCTTATTCAAATTAAGTTAGAAAAGGAAAGAACAGGAGTGATTATTTTGCAGTTGGTGAGATGCTTTATTTAGTAACTCCTAAAATATCAGCAAATTATTAAGAAAAATACAGGAATTTAGCAAGATATCTGCACCTCTAGGGCTAACTGAATTTCTATTGCAACAAGCAGTTAGGAAATATATATTTTTAAAGACTATACCATTTATAATAGCAACCCAAGCGATAAATATCATAATAAATCTAATAAAAATATGGATGGGAAAGATCTCAACTTTTAAATTTCATTGTAGGACATTAACAAAAGTATAAATATATAGAGAAATGGCACATATTCAAGGAAAAGAAAGATCATCCTATAGAAATCAAATCTCCTTAAATTAATCTATTTAATTTAATTCATTCCTATTCAAATTCTCAATATCCTTTTTCAGAGTACTTGAGAAAGTTCTTTTTTTTTTTTTTGGGCCAATAAAATTTTATTTACAAAATAAGATAGTGAGCTGGACTAGCCTATGAGCCATAGTTCTCTGACCTCTACTGTATGTAACAGTACAGTATTTTTTTCTCAATTTATTTTTCTTATTAGTGCATTATAGTTTTATATAATGATGTGATTAGTTCTCACATGTTCCTAGATGCACACAAATCAGCAATGCAATTTGGTCAATAACCCACACACACCCCTCTACCTCCCTCCTCAAATCCCCTGATCCCTTGCCTTTCTTCTGGATCCTATATTGTTCCTAAAATACCCAAATACACTGATATAATTCCTATACCTATGAAGAACATTTTTTATATATATGGCTATAATATATATTTTTTACTTTATTCAGAAATTTTTTGTTGAACAATCAAACAACATTCTAATGAAATAATATAATATATATATAAATTCTGAAAATTAGATTTACCCCCAAGACCCCACCCCAATTACTCAGCCTTATCCCTCCTCCTCCTTCCCAATACATCTCTACAAATGCCTTAGGTTTTATGACATTACACCTTATCTGGATTTAAAACATGATAATAGACCTCCTTTGAGAAAGTTCTTTTAAAGTTTATGTGGAAAATAAAGGGTCATCCACTGCAACACACTTCTAAAAAAGAAAAGGTAGAAGAAAGTTGGTTGGTTTTTTTTCCCTATACTGGATGAAAGCCATATTACAAAGCTATAGTAATTAAGAAAATATGGCATCAATATAAACATGGGCAAATAGACCTGCAGAATAAAATAGAAAATCAGAAATCGCCCATAGAGCTTTGATGTGTGACACAAATGCACATCAGATTATGAAGAGAGCAAACTGTTATTCCACAAAAGGAGAAAGAAAAGAAAAAGACTTCATACTCAAGGAAAATGTTTTCATACATATATCTTAAAAGGAGTTAATATCAAGGAGTTATAAAGAACTTCTAAAAACTATTTAGAAAAGTAAAACTCAATAGACAAATGGAGGGAAAAGATACAAAATAATTTTCATAAAAGGAACACTTGCTTACTATAATCACAAGTGATCACAAAAATGAAAATCAGGACAGAAATGAGGTAACTTTTTATAATTATTCATCTTGTAAAGAATAACACGTATGTATGTATATACACATATGTATATACAGAACTTTTTAAAAATTTTTTAGGAAGCTGGAGATTGAACTCAGGATCTCATGTATGCTAGGTTAGGGCCACATCCCCAGGTCAAAAATAAAATTCTTGATAATACCAAGTCAGAAATAATAGGGTTCAATATGATTGATCTCTTACATTTTGCTGTTGCTGCTTCTAATTGCTACAACCCAATTGGGAAATAATTTGGCTTAGTGTCATAAGGTGCAATTTTTGCGTACCCAGAATTTTCTCACCTAGGTATATAAGCAATAGAAACTTTAGCACCTATCTACAAGAAGTCACATAGAAAAATGCTTACTGCAGCTCTTTCATATCCTGGAAACAATGCCATGTTACAAAATGAGGGCATGGATAAAAACCTGGGCTTACTGTATGAAAAAGGAATTGCAGCAAGAACAACTGAAATGAAATAAAGTGAAATGCTACACAGCCACACTTAGCAGTATGAGTGATTGTCAGTACAGATTAAATGAAAAATGAAAGTTTAGAAAACTGTCTACAGAATGATATATTCTTCATAAAAAGTTTTTAAAAAAGCAAAAGGGTACAAATATTTTTCACTGAGACATGCATGTGGGTGTGTGTGAGGTGGCTGCCTCACTCTCTAAGAAATGGACAAGTCTTGGACAGTTTTTCTTTCATTTCTCCTGATGGCAAAAATCACTCAGAGCTCTCCTAAAGTGTCACCAGCATTTGGGGAACCACCTTTGAGTTGTCAAGAAGTTAATGGAGACTTAGAGGCTGGGCAGTGGAGATTTGGAGCACCCACCAGGGCAGGCTGGTTATGTGCTGAGGCTCTTGGGATTTTAATCTGTCAGGTCAGGCCTCACAGAGTCATTAAGGGTTAAACTGGATCCTCCTTACCCCAACTATGTCTTGTCCTGTCCTCCTGCAGCTCCAGGAGGGATGAAATCAGCTTTGGGGCTATTGTAATTTGTGAAGGCATTTTTGCTTTGTAGAATTAATTTCATTTTGGCTTCTTTGTGTTCATAGTCCTCTGATGGGTTCTAAATAAAGTAAGATCTTGTACCTTATCCAGAGCATTTTCTCTCCACTTTCTACAGACTGGCCCTAAATGGTTGTCTGCTACAATCCATTTAAAGCTATCAACTCTTGTCAAATATGTCATTGTCATTCATCTAAATTTGTCATTAATTTTTTTCAAATATACATGATTTAGTGATTAAAGCACTTTGAGCATTGTAGATTGTAGGTTTTATATTTGCTTACAGAGATCTTCCTTAGTTCTGGATGACTTACAAAAAATAGCTTCTCATGTTTTCTAATAGTACTTTAATGTATTTATTTTTAGCATAAAATCTTTAGTCCATCTGGAGTTTATTTTCATGCTGGAAATAGAGTAGAAATACAATTTTATTTTCTTTTCCAGATGGCTACTAAGTTGTCCTAGCTCCATTTATGGACAAAGGATATGAACAATTTTTACATAAAAGTAATTTTTTAAACATATGAAAAGATGTTCAACTACAGCCATAATTTTTTAAATCACAGATAATAACTATAGGTAAACATTATTTTAAACTATCTGCCTAAATTAAATGTGCACATACCTACCCTTACAGAAATTTTTTCTAGGAAACTTGTCTTTAGATATTGTCACATATATTGATAAATACATAGATATATGGACATTCATTGCTACCTTCTCAGTAAATAGAACAAAAAGAAAAGAGTAAAATCCAAGTGCTTTAAGGAAGTATGGTTTAAAATTTTTCATGTGCCCACTGTAAGGGAATATGAAATCTTAAAGTATGGATATTGTGCATGCCTCTTAAGAGATCTAAGACATATTATTAAAGGGAAAAAGCACAATAACTTTTTAAATATGGTATATATACCATATTTTATAATTTCCCTAAAGTGAAAGCATGAGTACACATAATCATGCAAACACATGGATGCCTTCACATTTATACACACGAATTACTTTCAAAGGTCACTCATAAGGTGTAATGTCATACAACAGAAGGGATTTATAGAGATGTATTGGGAAGGGGGAGGGATAAGAGTGGGAAATTGGGGAGAGGCTCTTGGGGGTAAATCTAATTTTCAGAATATATATATATATATATATATATATAATTTCATTAGAAGCATGTTTGATTGTTCAACAAATAAATTTCTGAATAAAATTTAAAAAAGGTCACTCAAGCACCTTGTAACAGTGAGACAGGGACTCCACTTTTGAATGAATACTCTTTCTGAATGTAATTTCAAGAATACTGGTAGACACTATTAAAGCAAGGCAAAAATCTCAAGTTTACCTTGTGAATAAAATGGTCCATTTATAGATTCCTATGACAATCAATCACAAGTTCTACAGGTTATTTTTTAAACAAAATCCACACTAGTAACAGAATATCAGACTTTAAGATTAACCTGCTCAATGCAAAAAGAAGTAAATATAGTTTCCTCACTTTTCTCCATGATCACCCCCACTTTTAACACATTTTCTAAACTAGTTGTTGTTAAACTAAACTTGGTGGAGGCTCAGGCTTTCTCCTTGGTGACTTTAGGTGCTTCCTTAAGAGGCAGGACACAAGAGAAGCAAGGGGGACACCATTCCTCCCTCTCTTTGCTTAACCAGAGTAATTCCTATATTGTGTTATTTTGTTGTTGGGCAGGAGTAAAGCGTCTGGAATATTTTTCTTTTTAAGAAATGAATCTTAAGCAGATTGATCAGAAATCAAAGCACACTCTTCTCGGCCATGTCATTCCTAGCAACATGCTACCATTAGCAATAAAACTGTTTCAGAAACTTCCAAGCCTGGCAGTTCAGATCTAGAAGAGACCTTGAAAACAATAGAGCTCTGCCTTTTCATTTGACACAGGGGAAGGATAGGATAGTGAAGTCACAGAGACAACAGAATATACCCGGTCCCCTTTGGCTTATCAGTGGCAGATCCAGGACTAAGGAGTCAGCCTCTTATTTCCCAGGCCTTTTCTTTGTGTGAGTCATTCCATCCCTTGATATTGACATTCAAAGGGAATGTTGATCAACATTTTGCTGCTGTGGCTATAAATTACTCATGTGACCATCCTCCCCAGTTCCTCTCTGGTGAGTACCTGTAATTCAGCTCAATAATTTTGAAGTTTTCCACCAATCAAATTCTATCCTAGGAAACATATTTCTCCCTCTCACCCGAAACCAACTTAAGACAAAACATCTCCACTGATTGTCACCTCTGACAGCTATGTATAAACCCAAACCCAACTAAAGACAAAATACCTCATCCACAAAGGAAAATACACCTTTCAAATAGGTATGAAGGTAAAAGCTTGGTGATCATTATATCTACCTACAAATTTGCATTATCATTTCATAAGGCAAAACAGAAGGTGGCAAAAGCCTATTGCCATCCCTTAGTTTTTGATGGAACATATTCATCAAAAAAGCATTCAGTCCCCTGAGCTTGCCACCATATGCTACAGGAAAATGTCACCAGTTAAAGATGTATTCATTTGCTGTTTTGAAAACTCTGTTTGATATTCATGCATTCCAAGTGTTTTGACCTAGATTTCAGTAGAGGCATTAGATCCAGTCTTGTGCAGTCAGCTAGACAGCTGTTGCTTGTGTAGTCAAAGGAAGAATCTAAAGTTAAAAAAGAGAAAGAGAGAGAATGAAAACATTTATTAATGGGTGCCAGCATTTTGCACAGCCAATATGTTTAATACTAGATTAACTAATATAAGCATATGGGGATGCATTTGTTGCAAAGCTTTAAAGAAAAGAACAAAGGAAAAAAAGTTGGAAGTAGCTAAAGTTCAAGGGAGATGGCATTTGCACTTTCTCCTGTAAATGAAAGCTTGGTGAAATGGCAACATACTTTAATTATAAGCAAGTGACTAATGTCATAGCATTTAAGTTTTTTTGTCACAGGAGCTATATGATGTTTCATGCTTGGCACACATCTCAGATAAACCCAAAGTCTATATATAACAGCAGATCCTAGAAATCTTTTTAGACACCAATCTTGTTCTTTGCCAAAGTTGTCCTTTTTTTAGTTTTTTGGTGTGTAGAAGGTTTCATTAATTCAGTTATAAATTGATATTGCATAGGTTAAATTGTAATGAAAATAATAAGCATGAATACTCATTCCTCCTCCACTCTATCACTGTGTAGCAAGAGAGATCGAAGAAGCCATGTTACCCGTGTAACTATTCCAGTGGTGTATGCTTCCAGATTAGGCCAAACTATTGATCAACATTTCCTGCCCACCTTAGTAGGAAGATAGCAGTCAGCTTCATTGTAATTACAGACTCTTTCAACTACGTACTCTAGACTGTCTTTCTCTAGTTTTTGAGCTGAACTGTTGGCAAATATGCATCTGAGGAGCAAGTAGGAGCATGAATCCACTCATCCACTCAAACACAAGTGGTCACTGAATGCCCACTAAGAATAGAAACTGATAGCTTCTGGGAGCAGAGATAAAAGACAAAGTCCTTAACCTGTTGTGGGCTAGAGAATGCTAAATGCTTACTCCTCAGGGACACAAGATGATTTGCTGCATTCAAGATACGGGAGCAGCTTGCCGTGGCTGACAGATATGTGGATTTGTTGGAAGCTATGGCAGAGGTGATGGAATGCAGCTGTGGAGTGCAGAGGTGCTCCCTCCAGGCACCTGGGAAGCAGCAGAACACAGCATTAAGACCAAGGAAAAATCTTGGATTTCTATGTGTGTGTGTTTCTAACTTCCCAATTCCTTGCATGGGAAATTGACTAAAGTTCTCCCTTCCATATCCTGCTACTCATTGAATCAAAAAACTTTTTTTTTCTGTGTGAACACTGTACTTGACATTATAGAACTAAGAAACCTTAGGGGTTTTTTGTTTTTGTTTTTGTTTTTTGTCTTAAGATACTTTGAGATGCTGAAAAGGTGGCTCAGCAGTTGGAGCACTTGCCTGGAATGCGCAAAGTCCTGGGTTCAAACCCCAGCACCACATACAAGTGTCAGAGAAACAAAGGCCAGATGAAAAATTAAATAAAATTGATTCTCTCTCTATCTCTCTCCCACTCTCTCTTAAAGAAAATACTTTGAATCCAACAGGGCCTAAAAACCTAATTGTGAATATGAAATGATTAATACTAGTTGAGATATGCAAATTTCCAATGTGTTGCAGAATTGAAAATAATTATTTATGCTGCAATAATATATGAATTTGGTTCTAAAAGGTGCATATAATGTCGCTGGTAGGAAAGGTATGAAATGGTATTTCAGGAACAAATAATGATACATACATGATAGTGGGCCTGAATGTGCCACATATATTCATGGATAGAAGAGAATATAACCAGTTTGCAAAGAAGGAGAAAATTTGCACTAATCCTGTAAGTATTGAGGAAAAAGGAGAAGCAGAAGTAAAAGGAAGAGAAAGTTAAGAAAAAGAAAGGAAAGGAAGAGGAAAGTGATTAGCTTGGATTCAAGTATCAAGAAGATTCAAAATGAAATGACCATGGATCTTTGGAGTCACTGTAAGCATGGAGTGTAAAAAAAAAAAAAAAGTTCATTTTATCTTCCAGTATAATTTTTAGTTATTTGTTATTTGAATAAGTCTGTAAATCTCTTGGGCAGCTGGCAGTACTCTACAGGCATGCTCAAGACAGAGAAAATATCATTGAGTGCTCACTCTGGACCAAGAGTGTTTTACATGCTTCCAGTGTAATAATTCTTTTAATTTTACCACAACCCTTTGAAATGGAAACCATTTGCATTCCCACTTTAAAGATGCAGAAAGTATAGCAGTTCAAGAAGCTCAGAGTCAGAATGTGCAACTCCACTGCCTCAGAAAACTGAAAGGTGCATGAGGGATCTCTGCCCAGGAACCCTCAAACCAGCCTTTCAGTAATGCTTGGGAAATCAGTTCTTTGAGGGAAGGTCTAAGAAGCTGAGGTTTTCTGCTAGATTTGGTATAGGGCAAGAGAGTTAAAGCAAATATGAAAGGAAAATGTTGAAGGTAGCCTTAATTTGGGGTATCATGTATCTCTGGCACTGTGTGGAAGAGATGACTTGGATTTTCCATTCAAGGTAAATCTTTATGAAATAAACACAATCAAGCATAGGTTAAATAGGCAATCTCCAAAAGAGGCTATATCCATATGTCTTCCAGAATTTAAAAAAAGTGGAAATCACATAAATTCCATCACGAAGCCATCAATGTTATTGAGTGTGAAGTTATCAGTGACTACATTTCAATGAAATGGGCCTATTAGAATATCTGGGTTGTACAGTACCACAACTTGGAAGCCTCATACTGTATTACCCAGCCCTACTATTACTGGATTCAGATTCTGTATCCTACCTCTAATGGGAGCTGTAAGAATTCCTGCTGCACCAATTCACATGGTGGTTCACAGTGCGGGTTTTCGTCAAATGGGAATAGCTTAAGCCAGAGCTTAACATAATGTACAGCACCGTTAGGTGCTGGTACAAAACCCAAGTACACCCAATAAGTCTACCTTCCTTTAACTCTGAATCAGAAATGGAAGGGAAAAGTAGGCAAACTTGCAGCTCAGCTCTAAGACAAAATAGAAATCAAATCCCAAATTATATTGGTTAATAAAGGAAATTTGGGGATTAACCATAGACCAGTGACTATACAAAGTTGATTCAAAGTCAGCCACTAGCAGAAAAGAAGCCAAAATAAATCAAATTCTTGATTTCAAAATTGGTGTATGTTGATACTTTGTTAAAGCTCAGACACCGAATAATCATGGAAAATATTCAACTTCCTGTAGTTGAAAGGAATGGGATTAATATAAAATCATGGACATACATAATAGACTTGAATATAAAAATCATAGGAATGTGCTAAAATAATACATAACATTTGGAACAAAGTTTATTCTTATGGTGTAGGCTGTAGCAAATACTGAATACTTTCTACCCTCTTAGCTTCTAGAGAGCAAGTTCCATTTCCTCAATAGAACATTGTATGTAGAAAAGACTAAGAAGATCTGATGAGGAACATTAAGTTCTGTTAAGATTGAGTATCCAAACTAAGGAAAGGGCTGGGTAGTATAGTGGCAGGGACAGCAAGGTATGGTATGCCCTCTGTGATTCTAAATACTTTAGAACTGATGGATTTATTAGTGCTTTATCAAGGAGACTGTGAACTTTGTGATTGCCAACAAAGGATTAGCCTTTGATTAGAAAACCAAAGTTGAATGACTTCTAAATCATAATGTTTCAAAGGTATAATTAATACAAAGTCCCAAATCCTTCTGCCCTAAATTTCAAATTCCACATCTATTGCCAATGCATTGGAAAAGTTTTCTTCTCCAGTGTAAATGGCCATGTGCTAAAATCCTACCAATTACACTTATATCAAATTAGAAAGTATTTATTATAGAAGACCAATTACATGTGATGTCATTTTCCATTCTACAAGCATTTATTGATGACTTGCCATCTGCCAACACAGCATATGTGTATGTGTATGTATATAGGTATGTGCTTGCAAAAACACACACAATGTATTATTTTTCAAAATAAGAGTCCATACTCAGTAAGTGTTTGGATGCTTGTTAATGAGAACATTCCTGGGTAGTTTTCCTCTTTCTTAGGACATTGCTTTTTTGATAGGAGACACATGATGGCTTCATTCACTTTTGTGTTTGGCATCCTCAGTGAATGCAGCCATGAATAAACAATATTCAACTGAATTCATGCCACCACATGTTTCGCAAAACACCATAACGCCATGGTTTCGTGTTCATCCCTTCAGGGACATTCTCCAAACAGACTAGCTTCCACTCTGGCAACAGCTACTTAGGCAGCCATATGTACCCTACCCACGAGTCACAGACATCAAACTCTGCACACTGTGAGGATGCTTCGAAACATGGAACAGAGAAGAGTGGTTGTCAACACACATTCAGTCCTGACCGTTATATGTGTACACATGGGAGGCAACTTAGAGCAATTAGGATTGCAGATCCGACAGCTTCCCTGTGAGCTGCCACATTAGGTTAAGAACTAAGGATTATAGAGGACCACATGTTTCTGTTGCAGCTCCAGAGAAAAAATTTTTTTCTCCTTTTTAAACCTGGCAAAGGAAGACATCTGAATTTGAAAACAGAGAAACTAAAGAATTGTAACCGATGTGTCTTCATAAGTCATCACAGAGGTGAGCGTCTACATATTTCCTGATTGAAACTTGAAATATGGAAGTGCTTGGGTGTCGTTTGATTTCCAACCTGAAGCTTGATCTCCACAGATCTTTCAGAATATGACTCTTCTACCCCAAGAGTCCAGATTACTGTATCAAAGAAGCTATGGGAAAGTATGAATAATTTCTTTTCATTAATAACATCCTTATTTCTAGCCTTAAAGCTGTATATCTTGATGTGTGCCAATTTAAACTACATGCAGTTAGCTGTATTAAAGCCAGTTTGAACAGATGGATTTAGGAGAATCAGAATCAAATATACATCTTTCAGAATTTGGCTGCTTAAGTCACTCATGTTACTATTAAGAGAGCTGAATTATTGAAGCTGTCAGATGCTCACTCTTTTGTCAAACTCTGTAGTAGGATTCCCTTGCTTCATTTATAAGTAGAATTACTCAGAAGGTGAGCCTACTGAGAAAATTAAAACATTCTCTAGGATTTGTCCTTTTCTTTCCTTGTCGGGAATAGAGACAAGTGTGGACAGGAGAGGCAGGAGTTTGGCATGGCCTTGAAGACATCCAGCAAGCCCTGCAGTGTCAGTAGGGAATCTAAAGGCAGGCACACACAGTTCCAGGAAGGCTGACCACAAGGTGGAAATTAGACCAGCTGGGTTGCAGCAGGGCCTCGGGCAAGTAACTAGTCCTAGTAACAGTGAGTATATACAAAATTAAGACAAGTCTCTGGTATTCTGGGAAATTTTATTTAGTGCAGGGAGAAAGAGGAAACCTTTACTGTAACTGGAAGTAAAGGATGGTAAATATTTATGACCGAATTAATATCAAAAATAGTCAACTTGGACAAATGGAATATCAAATTGCCTACCTTCAAAGAGGACTGATGCTCAATGCAGAATATGTTATGGGACCTGTCCCCCACTTTTAGAGAGAGAGAGAGAGAAAGAGAGAGAGAGAAAGGAAGATGGAATTAATTATATATATATTTTTTTCATCTAGCCTTTGTTTCTCCAACACTTAGTTTTGTATGTGGTGCTGGGGCTTGAAACCAGGTCCTTACATGTGCCAAGAAAGTGCTCAAACCACTGAGCCATCACCCCAGCCCCCATGGGACCCTTTAAGAAGTGGTGAATGCCCATTCATGTAACAATGAAGTTATTCTATTTGGAATAATTTACTGTAATTCTTTGGATATAATGTTACATCTTACAAGAACATTATTTTCCAAAATCTGCATAGAGAAAGAAAAACATCTTCTGTAGAAATCTCCCATTTATAACCTACAGAGGAATCGTGAACGCAGAGTTTATAGACTACCTTACATAAAAGAATAAAACAAAAGTCTACACACAGGTATTAGGGTGTTCAAATCATTCTCCTTACAACAAGAAGATCTCTCTTAGCAAAGAGGCGATGCAGGAAGAGTTCTAGCATGGTATTCTGACTGACATACAGGTTATGTTCTGTTTAGATTTTTTCGGAAATTTCTATGACTTGAGCAGTTGTAGAGTTATATTTTATTCTAATAGTTTAAAAAGAGAGCCAAGTTGTGTCCTAGACCCTAAAGTCTACAGGAACTCTAAGTACTACTTATAATTTCAAAATAATGTCATTAAGTTTTGTCATCTTCCTTCATATTCCATTTAAAGGTAGTAATGTACAAAACAGTCTAAGTTTTTTTGGGGCTAGATATACCATAGACATCATTTTATTTAATCTAACCTAAAACCTTTAATGTTAATTATTATTGTGACTATTTTATAGGTGAAAAACACTGAGACTCAAAAATGTTAAATGACTCCCAAGTCTATACAAATAACTTGTAATAAAGCTATATTTTAAAGAAAATCCTCCCTGCTTCTGTAGATATTCTCCTCACCTGTAGATATAATTCAATATTAATATGTTATATTTTTAGAAGAAGTGCCATAATGATCTCAAAATTAAGTTTTAACAATAAATAGGTTTAAAAATCTGTCATGTTTACATGTTTGCTCTGAATAGGTTAAACTGACTAAGGACCAACCGTATATTCCTTGGAATTTGTTGTTCAACTTTGTAGATTAAATCAGCGTAAAAGCCAATAATAACTGGAGCCCTAAAATATAAAACAGGCCAACTATCTTTCTGTCTTTCTCAAATAATAATATTGATTAAAAGTGAAAAGAGGCAAGATTATTTTCCAGGGACATGGCTTACCAGCCATCCTAATTTCACCCTGCTAATTAATAAAAGAAGAAACTAAATTTCTAATTTATTGATTTCTAGTTTAGGACCATTTTCTACCATGCAAACCTGCTTCTAGGCAAAATCCACCTGAAAGCCATAAGGAATGACAAAAAACAATCAGTAATAGAGTGGATACACTTCTTTCCTTTGTAAAATATAAATAAGGCATGAGGAAATATTGAGAGAATTGATTTAAATATTGATTGGTTGATATAATTCAACTTTCTGACTTCTGATGAGCCTGCTCTAGTTTTTAATTTGTTTTTATAATTTGTTTTCTAAATTATGTTTTGGGGGGATGGCAAAGTATCCCCTCCTTTCCTAAGCTCTGTAAAAATGCACAACTCTACCTTAGCATCAAAAATATTTGTGTCCATATTGTTATCTACTGACCTGATTTCATTTATCCAGCAAAGCACACAATGACACAATGCTCTGCAGTCCCAGCACTGCCTCTCTGGACTTTGCCAAGGTGAGGGTAGATTTGTGAACTTAGTCTGTATTATGAACCATATGCCATATTAGATGCTTCCTATACAGTAAGGCATAGGTGTTCTTTGGCATGGAGTGGTCAGGAAGGTCTCGTGGAGAAGGTGAGTTGTGATCAGGAATGTGAAGGACGAACTGCTCAGCACCTCTGCCCTGTAGTTTCATACATTTCATGGATGAGCAAGCTGAGGTCTGGAGAGATCAAGCAATTTGCTCAAGATGGCAGTACTATGGAATGGAAAAGGTGAAATTTGAGTCCAAATCTATCTGACTTCAAAGGCAATAACCTTGTCATGACATAAAAAAAAAAAATGTGAGCATGAAATGATTCCCAAAGAAACAAGGATGTGAGAAAGACACATACATGCAACTTGAGACTCTTGGAAAGTTAATATGCTACCTTTTTAATTTTACTTTCTAATGCACCAAGACTGCATTTAGCTCAGAAAAATTTGTCTGATACTGACCAAGTATAATAGGGACTACTCAGATAGACCAAAATCACCAACAACCAAAGGGAAAAAAAAGAGAGAGATGCTGCTTTTCCTTAGCAAACTGGCTCTGTATCTGGTTGTTCTAATATACACAAAAACAGAGTGATAAAAGAGGAAGAATTGAGACAAATATTTATACATATGGTGGAGAGGACACCTGGCAGAGCAGGTGAATTAGCTAAAGAATGAGATGTTGCCTGCAGATTCAACTATCAGGATAAGTGACATGTTTTACAGTTAAACTTAACGCAAATCTGTTCTCCAGTTTATCCCCAAAGCTCAGTGGAATCGAGGGATTCCTTTGTTTTCTTTTTAATGCCCAAGTAGTTTTTAAAATTAAGTATTCTAAGGGTTGACTCCCCACTTGGCATGTGCTATTTATGAGGACAAAATTTAAAAGTTCTGCATCTCACCAAGGTTGTGATGGGCCCTGTATCATCCCAGAACAAAATCCAGCCCTTATAAGTAGAATAGCTCTTGCCATTAGTGTAATGCACACACACAGGCAACTGTAATGATTATTTAATTGAATATAGATGTTGGCTGAATACCAGTGCAAAATACCATGCATTTTAAATCAATCATGATGCATATTAATTCAGCACTCATAATAGGCTACTTCCTATTACAAATGTAAGAGGACAGACTCAGCCTTGTGGGAGTTTATAACCTGCATTAATACATACTCTACCTTTAAATCCTTCATATTTATTTGGGACATAAAGGGCGGATATGACAAAATTTTTAACTTTGCTTCAGTGAGCAATTTATTTTTGCATTAATGAGCAATTTTTCTAAGAAAGTAATTTAATGCTTTGCAGTATTATTAGTGATATTAATGGTCATTTTGGTGCAAATACTTATTGAGACAATTACTGTATACCAAGTCACTATTTTAGGTGATGGGTGAAGACAGTAAATAAGAAAACAAAAGCCTTACTCTTGAAAATTTAAATTCTAATGGACTAACATATAGAAAACTAGTAAATAAATGAACATATAGCACTGCAGAAGATGCTTGTGTTACAACAAAGGCAAAGATTAAAGTTCAATAAAGAGAACAGAAAATAGCAGTTGGGTAGGGGAATTATTTTATTTTAGATGATCAGAGAAAACTCCTCTGTCAAGGAACCAGTTGACTGTTGGTGTAAAACAACTGTATAGGTGGTTTTGTTGGTGTCGGTGGAAAGAGAATTGCAGAAAGAAGAAATGCAAAGGATGCGTTGGATGGTAGGTGGTGTGTAGAAGTTGGAACAAAAAAGCTAGAGTCACTACAGCAGAAAAAGCAGGAGAGCAGCCAAACATGCAGTCAGGGAAGGGGCAAATGGAATCATGAAGGTGCAGGTCAGAGGACTGACTCAGCATTTGCCTCCAAATGAAATAGTGTATCCTCTGATGATTCCGAATAAAAGAATGGTGGTAACTTTACAAATGTAGAATGAAATTCCTAGAAAATAAATGCTTATCATTAAGAACTTACAGAATCTCAAATTAAAATTTCTCTCTTAGCTATGTGCCGATAATCCCAGCAATTCAGAAGGCTGAGGCAGAAGTGTCGTGAGTTCAAAGCCAGCCCCAGCAATTTAGCAAGGCCCTAACTTAGCAAGACCCTGTTTCAAAATAAAATATAAAAATGAATGGGGATCTGACTCAGTGATTAAGAGCCCCTGGATCAATCCCTGGTACCAAAAAAAAAAATAAATAAACAAATAAAAAATTCTCTCTTGACTCTCTTGAAAGACTGATGGCTTCAATCCTTAGGAATAAATTTGAGTGATACATAATTTCCAAGCAAGTGCATTCATTCTTCATCTCTTTCTTCCTCACCTGAATTTGAATGGTTGCAATTGCATGGCTATGTTTTAATGGAGAAGGAATTCTAACGTGGAGAGGGGTAGGGACAGAAGTCTTCAGAGACTGAAAAATGCTTTCCCATGCCTTACAAAATTATTTGACTTAGCTCAATACATATTTTGGTAAGTATCAAATGCTTAAAATGACCAAACACTGTAACACATGGCACGGCATCTAACCTTTATCACATCCTATGAAGTAAACTTGATCTGTATGTACAGTGGAGGAAACTGGGGCTCTGAGAACTAAGTCATTTGCTCAAACTCACAGCGAAAGGCAGGTCTAACCCGCAAGTCAAGTGCTGTCTCTACAACAGTAAAGTTGTCTTCCTGAAGAAGGGCAGAGTAATCAGGTAAAGAAAAAAGAAGAAAGAGAGAAAGCAAGAGATCAAGTGGAATAACAGAATGGAAAACCCATTGGTGGTTTCTCTGAAGGTTAAACATAGAGTTATAACCTGAATCAGCAATCCCACCAGTGGATAATTATCTCCCCAAATTAAAAACATCTTCAAACACTTGTAAGTAAATGTTCATAGCAGCATTATATGTAACAGTCAAAAAGAAGACACAACAAAGTGTCCATCAAGAAATGAGGTACCATGGGATGGAAGGAGAGAGGGGAGTGCTTGGGTGGGATATTAGCCAAATTTTATTGTCATATTGTGAGCATATATGAATATATAACAACAAAACCTATCATTATGGATAACTTTAATATACCAATAAAATGTGAAAAATAGATAAATAAATGTGATATATCCATGTAATAGAATATTACTCAACCATACAAAGAAATAAATGACTGATACAGGTTACAATGTGCATGAATCTTGTAATCATTAGGCTAAGTGAATAAGTCAGACACCAAGAAACATACATTGTACAATTCCAATTATAGAAATATAGAAAGCAGGTAAATTCACAGAAATAGGAAGCAGATTAGTGCTTTCCAAGCATCAGGGAAAAGTGACATGGGAAACAACTGCTTATTAAGTGCAGATGTTTATTTTTGAGATATTGAAAATATTTTGGAACTTGGTAACACTGTGAATGTACTACATGGTTCACTATATGTTATGTGATTTCTACCTCAGTAAAAAAAACAGAAGAATAAGAAAAAGATAAAGACAGTCAAAAAAGTAAATTAAACAAAGAAAGCAATGCCTCATGGTTGTGCTTAACTGTTCAAAAAGATGGAGTATAACTAAAGTTGTACACAAGTATACATCTCACGCTCTGCCTTGGTGCATAATTACTAAGAAGCAATATAAAATCGCTTCTATCCTTAAATTATTTTCTCTTTATTTTTATTCCAATGTAAGAATTGTTGTTTAAAAATTCAAACAATATGGCAGTACATAAAATGGTCAAAATCCTCTCCCCTATTTTCACTCTTCAGTGTTAACTGCTGTTAATAATTATTCATGACTTTTTATGTCATTTAGTGATGGGTGATTCCTTGGAGGACCTGATGTCTTGTTAAGAAAGCATTGTCATAATTTGAGACTGATGACATTTCCAAATAAAAAAGGAAACTAAATTGGCTACTGAATCTGACTGGGAATTTGTAGCAATAGATTTTTTATGAGATTACCTTTTTTGCTAGTTGCCTAGTTTTGTTTTAGTGGAAACAAAAACAAAAAGCAAAATAATACCTCTCCCCTGCATGCATGTGCACACACACACACACACACACACACACACACACCTACCTCTGACAAAAGCAGCCATTGACCTAGTTAAATGAACTGAGTATTGCAGGTTGAATTAGATGGACCTTCATTGCATTGCACTAAAGATGACAAACCAACTGAAACAGATGGAGAAGCAATGAAAGTCAATGAGCCCAAAGAGCTCGCAAATAAACCTTGCTTCACCTCGTCAGGAAACACATGAACTTTCAATAGACTGTTGCCTTATATATGGCTGTTTTTGATGTGCTATTCACAAATAAGGATTTATCATCTGAAGGATCACTGTTTGCAGTAATCTTAAACCTAGGAAGCATTCCATCCAAGAAGAGAAGTCAATTGGGTTGTGATAAAGTCAAAGAAAAGATTCTCCATTACCATATTGACTATCCCAAAACAAGTGAAATCCCCAGAAATAAATACAAACATTCACATACTACTTTTAGTTTTACATTGAAGATTTACAAGTTGCTAAATTTAATATTATTGTGGTTTGGATCTAGAAATGTTTCCTGAAAAGCTCATGTTTTGCAAGATGATCCCTAAATCAAAATGAATGGTTGTGGTGTTTTTAGGCAAGGATGAAAGGTATAACCTAATCAGTGAATTAATCCACTTGATAGATTAACAATTAAAATGGACTGTTGATGATAACGGTAGGTAGATGGGGCCGAGCTTGAGGAAATAGGTCATTGACAATGTGCCTTTGGGGATTATACCTTGTTTCTGGACCCTTCTCCCTCTCTCTCTGATTCCTAGATGCCATGAGCAGAGGTGCTCTCCTACCCCACACCCTCTGCCATGATGTACTGCCTCACACACGTCCAGAGCAACAGAGTTGTCTGACCATGGACTGAAATTTTGAAACTGTGTACTGAAAATAAATTTTTCCTCCTCTAAATTGTTCTTGTCAGGTATTTTGGTCATAGCAACAAAGCTCTGACTAACACAAATATGAATCTTTTTCTTTGCTAAATAAGCTCTTCTAATTGCTCAGCTAAAGGTATACAAAGATGAAACTTTGATATATCAATCTTTGCACTCAGAAATAAATATCACAAGGCACACATTGTAAAAATCATTGTTTCACATAGCTTTTTAAGAGTTGCTTTGGCACAATTTGTTGAATCATTTTATACTTTTAATGCTGCTTTATTTTTGAGACCTTATTTTCTCTAAAACATTTTTTCAACAATAATTTGCACAATTCAGGTGCATCCATAAAATGTGCACCTGAAGGATAATACAGGTAAGATCATCACACATAAACAGGTTTTTTCCTCCAGGTGCAAACTTGCGAATGCTTATTTTTGTGCCACTGACAAATGGCACAAATGCCAAAGTGTTCTGTTGTCATTGTAAATTTGCACTTGGTCGCATCGAACAC
This sequence comes from Aplodontia rufa, assembly GCA_004027875.1. NCBI lineage: Eukaryota > Metazoa > Chordata > Mammalia > Rodentia > Aplodontiidae > Aplodontia > Aplodontia rufa. The sequence continues at coordinate 34,443 of PVKS010012229.1, read as the reverse complement.
TACACAATAACTATGTCTGCATGCTTTCTGATCGTTCCTGATAAACTAAAATATGTGGAGAGAATTTTGTGGTCTTTTTGTTTATGAAGAATTTCAAGAAACTAAATATTTATCCTCATATAATGAATGCAAGATGGTATTTTTGTGTAAATGGCAAAATTGAAGAGGTCAACTTGGATCCCACATAGTATTTTTTAATAATGTACTTAAGAAATGAACTTGAAATACTCTCTCAATGACTTAAATCTGAAGTAGTAAAACAAACACTTCCAGATACTCTGTATTGAAATATAGAAAGTTTGTTATGAAAATTTGTTTTCTGGACCTCAGGCTAATTTTCCTTGATAGGGAAATAGACTACATCTCAGGTATATTCAGATATATTAGCAAGAATGACAATGTCTGTCAAGGAATTTGCTGATTTGGAAAAGAACACTGTAAACTGAATTTTTAGGGAACGAGAGAACACTGTTATACTAAGAATAATTTAACATTTGCAAAGATAACGTGTGGAAAACACTATAACAGTGATTTTCAAATGGATATAAAATTAGCAGGGAGCTTTTTAAAATCCAAATAGCTAGGCAAGATCTTTTAGGGTAGGACCCTGGAAAGCAAAAACAATAAAAATTACAAGTCATACCAAAATGAAGGAAAAACACAGTCAAATAGACAGCAATTATCAGAACGAGACTCAGCTTTGATAGAGATGTTGCATTATTAGACTTAAAATTTAAAATAATATTTTAATATTTTAATATTAGACTTAAAATTTAAATAACATATTTAATATGTTATGTTAGACTACTCCTATAATACCAACACTGTTGGCCCTCTGTATCCATAGGTTTCATATTCATGACTTCAACCAAACTTGCAAAACATTAAAAAAAATCAAATTGCCTCTGTAATGAAAGCACACAAGCATTTTTCTTGTCATTATTCCCTTAGCAACTATTTGCATAATATTTCCATTTTATTAGATATCATAAGTAATCTGACTTAAACTATACAGGGGGATGTGTTTAGTTTATATGTAATTATTATGCCATTTTATATAAGAGATCTCAGCAACCATGACAGGGTCTAGAATCAATCCCCACAAATAGTAAGGGATACTGGAACTGGATTGGGTGAATTTCTAGATAGAAATACATCACCTCTTCAGAGGATAAGAAATCAGAGGACAAGGTGTTCACAGGCTCGGTATCCCTTCTTCCACGATGGCACCTTTGCATGACTCCTTGCCTGGTGAAGGTGGAAGATGCAAGGACAAAAGTTTAGGCCTCAAAGCCCTTTTAAAAAGTCACTAAATTCACTTATGGGAGGGAAGCCTTCTGGGCCTAAATCACTTCTTTCAGACCTTCTTAATACTGTTGAAATGCAATTAAAATTAAACATAAAAATAAGTTTTGGAGGGATCAAACATTCATAAAATAGCATTTGTTGAAGAATCTAATGGAAAAATCAGGCAACACATAAACCCAGATGAGTGATATAAGCAATGAGATGACAGAAACTCTAAGAATCAAAAGGAATGCAAGAAATTCCAAAAGATACAAACAGTAATGTTGATGAAGAATGACTTTGATAAACTCATTGGTAGGATTGGTGAAGTTACTAAAGAATCAGTAAGTTGAAGATAAGTCAACAGATAGTTTCCTGATACACAAAGACAAAAAATAAATAAAATTTAAAAATAATAAGAATGAAGCAAACATTATAGAACATTTACAAACTATGGAATAATATTTAAAATTATAATACACATACAAATGGAATATATAAAAAGTAAAGAGTGGGACAGAAAAAGTATTTAAAAAAGATTAATAACCAAGAGCTGTAAAAAATACATATATATAATATGTGTGTATATATTTATTTATACACACACACATACACATATTTGAGAGATACCAAATCAGATTTTAAAAAACTCAGATAATAGGATGGATACAAAAAATTCAAGCTATATAACATTAGACAACAGAAAAATCAAAGACAGAATGATAATCTTGTAGAAGGCTAGCAACTTCTCATCACGAGAATTGAAAGGAAGTGCAGTTGATTATTTGAAGTGCTTCTTTTTTCTTTCTTTTTTTAAGTTCAACTTAGTTTTACATATTGGAGGGTATTGTTATATAATCATGCATACATAGTTATTGACCAAATAAGTTAAGCCCAATCCTTTTCTAGGATCTCCCGCCTTCACCCATTCTCAGATCTCATGTCTTCTCTGTAATTCTCTCATGTTATAGTCAGAAATGAGCTTATACATATATATTAATTATTGAAATTTCTGGGTTTATATGCCTGCCTGAGTATAGTTTGGCTTCTCATGGGAGTCGAGTGTTCTTAACCATATTGATAACTCCCCTCTTTTTTTCTCCCTTCTCCCCTGATCTTCAGAGCAATGGTTCCCCCAGCTTATGTGATACTTCAAATTTGGTGGCTTTATTAAAAAAACTTAGCTAACTTTCATCCTATCTTAGGTTTTACTCTGGTTTCCACATATGAGAGAAAATATTTGGCCCTTAAGTCTCTGTGTTTGAAATGCTTACTCAGAATGATTTCTTCCATTGCCATGTATTTATCTGCCAGAACCATGATATCATTCTTTCTAATACCAGAGTAGAACTCCATTGTGTGTGTGTGTGTGTGTCACAGTTTTTGTATCCATTCATCCAATGAGGGGCATCTGTGTTGATTTCATAGTTTAGCGATTTTAAATTGAGCTGCTATAAACCTTGATGTAGCTGTATCTCTGTAGCAAGATGATTCTAGCTCTTCTGGGAAAATGCCCAGGAGTGGGATAGCTGGATCGTGTGGTGGTTCCATCCCTAATTTTTATGGAGTCTCCACACTGCTTTCCAGAGAGGCTGTAACAGTTTTCAGTACCACCAATAGTGTGTTAGTGTTGCTTTCTCCCTACAACCCCTCCAGCATCTGTTATTATTTCTATTCTTCATTTTTGCCGTACTTACTGGAGTGAGGTGGAATCTCAGTGAAGTTTTGATTCACATTTCTCTGATTTCTAGTTATGTAGAATACTTTCTCAAATATTTATTGGTTTTTTGCACTTCTTCTATTGAAAAGTTTCTGTGTAGTTCCATAGCCCATCTAATGATTGGATTTTTGTGATGTTTGATGTTTTTTGAGTTATTTGTGTATTCTGGATATTAGTACTCTATGAGAGGCAAGGAAGGCAATGATTTTTTTTCCCATTCTACATGTTCTCTATTGGCATTCTTGACTAATTCTTTAGCTTTGCAAAGCTTTTCAGTTTAATAGCATCCCTGTCATTAATTCTTGGCTTTAAATATTATGCTATGAGATTCTTGTTAAGGAAGAAGGTGCCTACACTGATGTGGTGGAGTGTTGATCCTATTTTTTTTTCTTCTAGCAATTGTATAGTTGCTGGTATAATTCCTAATTTTTTGATCAATTTAGATTTGATTTTTGTGCAGGGTGAGAGATAAGTATCTAATTTCAAATGTCTTCATACAGCTATCGTATTTGTCCAACACCATTTGTTGAACAGGCTGTCTTTCCTCCACGCTATGATTTTGCCCCCTTTGTCAAACATCAGATGGTTAAAGACTTGTGGATTTGTCAAGGTGTCTTCTATTCTATTCAATTGGTCTTCATGTCTGTTTTGATACCAAAACCATGCTTTATTGTTAGTACAGCCATATAGTATAATATTAGGTCTGTTACTGTGACAATTCCTGCTTCATTATTTACTCATTTTTCTTAATAAAGCTTTGACTATTCTTTCTTGATGTTCCAAGTGAATTTGAGGTTTGATTTTTCTATATCCATGAAGAATGTCATTGATATCTGATGGTGATTGCTTTGAATTTCTACAGAACTTTCATTAGAGTGGCCTGTTTTTTTTAAGAGAAAGGGACAGTGAGAGAGAGAAAGAAAGAGAGAAACAATTTTTATTTAGTTTTTCATGTGGCTTTCATTGCTCTGAGACTTCATTGTGTACATGGTGCTGGAGTTTGAACTCAAGTACTCGTGCATGCCAGGCAAGCATTGTGATTGCTGAGCCACCACTCCAGTCCCCAGAATGACCATTTTAACAATACAGATTCTGCCAAACCAAGAACATGGAATTTTTTTTCATCTTCTTAGGTATTCTTCAATTTTATTTTTATTTTTGTTTTGTTTCAAAAAGAGAGGGACAGTGAACGAAAGAGAGAATCAATTTTACTTAGTTTTTCATTTGGCTTTCATTGCTCTGATGCTTCAATGTGTAGGTGGTGCTGGGATTCAAATCTGGGTCCTCATGCATGCCAGGCAAGTGCCTCAACTCCTGAGCCACTGTTCCAGCCCTCAATTTCTTTTTTCAGTTTTTGATAGTTTTCATTGTATAGGTCTTTTATTTCTTTTGTTAGATTGTTGCCCAAGTATTTTATTCTTTCTGAAGTTATTGTGAATGGGATGGATTTCCTGATTTCTTCTGCAGCTGAATTGCTGATGGAGTATAGGCAAGCTATTGATTTATGGGTGTGATCTAGTAACCTGCCATGTTGCTAAATTTATTTATAAGTTCTATAAGTCTTCTGATAGAGCTTTTGGGTCTTCTAGTTATAGGATCATATCATCAGCAAATACAGTTAATTTTACTTCCTTTTCTCCTATTCAAATTCCCTTGATTTCCTTCTCTTGTATGTTGGCTCTGGCAAGGGATTTGAGGATGATATTCAATAAACATAGAGTAGAAAGCCTTGTCTTGCTCCCAAATTTAGTGGGAATTGTTTCAGTCTTTCTCCATTAAGTATGATGTTGGCTGTGGTTTTGTCATAAATGGCCATTACAAAATTAAGGAATATTCCTCTGATCCCTATCCTCTCCAGTGTTTTGAGAATAAATGGGAGTTGGATTTTATCAAAGGCCTTTTCTGCATCATTTGAAATGAGCATATGGTTGTTGTCTTTAATTATGTTTAAGTAGTGAATCACATTTATTGATTTGTGTATATTGAAACAGTCCTGCATCCCTGGAATGCAGCCTACTTGATCATGATGTATTATCTTTTCATATGTTTTGTATACAGTTTGCTACAATTTTATTGGGATTTTTGTGTCTATGTTCATCAGGGAAGTTGGTCTGTAGTTTTCTATTCTTGATATGTCTTTATTAGGTTTTGGTATCAGTGTCATGGTTGTCACATAAAAAGTGTTTGGGAGGGTTCTATCCCTTTCAATTTTGTGAAATAGCTTAATAAGGAGAGGTGTTAATTCTTCTGTAAAGGTCTGGTAGAACTCTGCTGAGAATCCATCAGGTCTTGGATTTTTCTTTTATGGAAGGACTTGCTGTTTCAATTTTGCTACCTGAGGTTGGTGTGTTCATATTTTCAATGTCTTTCTTGTTAATCTGGGAATGTTGTATGCGGCTAGGTATTTGTCCATATCTTCCAGATTATAACTTGGAGGTGTATAGTTTTTCAAAATAGGCTCTGATAGTCGTCTGGATTTCAGATGAGTTCGTAGTGATGTCTTCCTTTTTGTTTCTGATTTTGTTGATTTGCTTTAATTCATTCTTTCTTTTGGTGAGGTTGGTCAGGGTTTTGTTAATTGTATTTATTCTTATTGAAAAACCAATTCTTGGAGAGTTTCATCAGGGTAACCTGTGGCAGATCTGAAATAAAAATTACTGCATGAATGAGGGATGCCAATAGTGGGAGAATTGCTTTACTGTGAAGTGGGTGGACAGCATAATTTCTCCCCAAATTCATTACTATCCAAGGAAAGAAGTTTAGTGACATGGAGCCATGGACAAGCTGAAAGTACAGGAAATCACAAATAATAATTTTCCAGCACCAACTACCCAGATACCAGTGGGCTGGGAATTTGCCCCGGAGGGAAGGAAGCTGTGCACACTTAAATAAACTCAAACACAGCAGTGAGTGCTCAGCGGAGCCTGGGGGTGGGACTCTGGTGCTCCTGGGCTGCAGCAGTGGCAAGAACTGAGGGACTGCTTTAATACACACTAATTAGGGTCTCCTAAATCTGATCATGTGAAGAAGTGGGGCGGTGGCCACCATTTTGAATCCTCCTGGAGGGTAGTGCAGAAACCCACTTTGTGAACAGTGAATCCAAAAGCACCAGATACAGAGCAGAATAGGGAGTGCAGTTCAGAGGAGCAGCTCCAGGTCCCCACTGTTTTGACTGTCTGCCCTGGGAGGTGTGTGGGCCTGATGGACCCTCCCTACTGGTCTGGTGACTCATGATTTTAGGTTTCCTGCCCACCCCATTACACACTGGATCTGCGGGTGGAGTCAGTGAGCAGGATTCTGCTCAATAGGACCTAAACAGCCACAGGGGCAGGGAGGGGGTTTTCAACCTGCAGGTCCAACAGTTACAGCCTGAAACTCTCAGGCAGGTTGGAGGCTAGTGTCAGTCTCAGGGACCTATGAACAAAAGGGGCAGCCTGGATTCAGTGTTTTCCTCTACTTTCAGACCCTGAATTCTGTAAATAGAAGTAGTCCCAAAGGTCCTGGGTGCTCCAGATGGGACTGGGCTTCCACACCCCCTAGTGGTTGCATTTGAGACATCCACAAACACTGGTCTAGCTGGGTTGGTGTCTGCTTCATACCTGCCTCCCTTTGCTGGAGTTGTGACTTCCCCGCACATCATCTCTTGGGGAAAGTGGGGACTTCAAGACACACAAGAGTGGGGTGATATCGGTCCCGGGTGAGCTCAGTTCAGGCTGGCCACTCTCCTTGAAGCAGCAAGAGCTCCTTACAGCTGCTCCAGGATCCACAAGACTTTCAGCTGCTCCTGGATCCCAGGCTAAAGTGGGACAAGAGTTTGGGTAAGTAGACACTAACCACCCGAAGAGTGCAACTCTGGTGGCCCTGAAGTCTGTTCTCACAGGAAGCAGGGAAGGTGAATATTTTGCAACCCCTCTAATGGAGAAAATTACTGGGAGGCCTTCTGGGAATCTCACTGTCACCTGAGATCACCAAAATTCATTCCCTCCAACAAACTGCTGGGAAGTGACTCCACCTAGAAGTCAGTTATGAACACATACCCCCACAGTACATTTTGACCTTAGTGGTAATAATTCATAAGCTTCCCAACTCCTTTTTGTTGTTATTGTTGTTGCTGTTGTTGTTCTTAGAATTTGTGTTCACTAGTGTTGTATTTTTTGTTTGTTTGTGTGGTTTTGTTTTTTACTGTTGCTATAATTTGTTGTATTTGTCTGCTGTGTTCATATTGCTGGTGTACCACCTGTGGTGGTCTGCAATATTGCAAACAAGTCTTCAGTCTCTTCAGGCTGAAAAGACCCCCAGTATTTAACACCCCCTTCTTCCCTTTACTCTGTCAATCCCTAAACTGTGTTCTGATCTCCCTCATCCTCCCTCAAAGTCATTACTCAACTCTCACCCCATTTCTATCTTTTCCGTATCTTTAGCATAATAGCCTATATCATCTCTAGTAACTTGTGGCTTTATACGCTAATTCACAAGTTCCACACTACCTTCCTGTATCATTCCCTTTGCTCTCTAGTCTTTTTTCCCCTCCCCCACAGAGGTCCTGGTAAATTGAAGTGAACGCCATACTTGAAAATGGGTGTTTGCTTGCTAACCAAGAATAGTTTGAGAGCAATCATGGACAAAAATTGCTAATCTGATTGCTCCTATAGATGGTAATCAATACTGTAACAGCTTCAGTTGACATTGTCTGGTGTATGCATTGGGTGCACTTATTGACTTCTACCTCCTATTCCCTGAGGTATTAGAAAACCTAAAAGGTTGGGGTGCCAGCCATTGAACTGTGCTATCCAAATTGTACCCCAGCCCAACTAAGCAAAGAGATAAAAAGCTATTATACCATCAACAAAGACCCCAAGAGAATTATTCAGAGTCAGAACTCAAGCCACACTCTGTGTAACTGAAAATAAGGAAAAAGGGAAACAATCCTCCACCTCAACACCACAGCTCTCCATCCAAGGAGTCATGGTAAGGGTCATAGATGAAAATCTAGAAAAATATATCAATGATATGATTAGTAATTCAATCAAAGAATTAAAAGAAGATTTAAGGAAAGAGATAAGAGACCAATTTCAGGAGATGAGAGACCACATATATAAAGAGCTAGACATTCTGGAAAGAGATGTAGCAGAGCTCTTAAAATTGAAAAATACTGTCAACCATATCAAAACCACATTGGAAGGTACTAGTACCAGAGTAACTCAGTAGAAAAATAGAACCTCAGCTCTCAGAAAACGAACATCAAACAACGAAGACAGACTGAGCAATGTTGAGTTCAAGGAGGACAGACAAGAAAAGAAGTTTATTGAGGATGATCAGAACTTACAAATTGTATTTGATGAGATGGGAAGAAATAATATGAGAGTAATTGGGATTGAAGAAAAGATTGAACAATAAACAGGAGGCATTAAGAATCTTCTGAGTGAAATTGCCAAGGAGAATTTCCACATATCAGAATTGATTGAGAAAATCAAATTCTGGATGCCTATAGGACACCAAACAGACCTAACCAAATGAGAAATTCACCAAGACACATCATTTATAAAATGAATAACAAACAAATCAAGGAAAGAACCCTAAAAGCAGCAAGGGAAAACATTAAATCACATTCTGAGGCAGACCAATTAGGATTACTATGGTTTTCTCAGATCAGATAAAAAAGGCCAGGAGACATGGAATGACAGCTTTCAAATTTTGAAAGAAAACAATTTTCAGCCAAAGATATTATTCTCTGCAAAACTCAGCTGTAAATGTGACAGAGGAATTAAATACTTCAATGATAAATTCAAGTTAGCAAGGTATATGAACACAAAGCTTACATTACAGAAAATTCTCAAGGACATACTTCAGTCAGAGAAAGACGCAAACAATTTCCAAAACCCATAAACAGAAGAAAGTCAATAATCACAAAACACACTAAAAGATATCCAAGATGGTGCAAAACACAGGAATAGTCATAACATCAGGGACCAAAATTCCCATATCTATTCTAAATCTAAAGTGAATGGACTCAATGCCCCAATCAAAAGACCAAGATTGGATTACTGGGTCAGAAAACAAAATCCAAAAATATGTTGCCTACAGGAGATAGGCAATCAAAATAGACAGACTGAAGGTGAAAAGTTGGCAAAATGTCTACCAGGTTTATAGCCAAAAAAATCAAGATGGCTTTGCAATCTTTATATCCGATAAAGTTAATTTTGGCCAAAAACTAGACAGAAAGGAAAAAGAAGGTCACTATATCATAGTAAAAGAAACAATTCATCAAGAAGATATAACAAGGGAAGGAGTGGTGGCTCAGCGGTTACGGCAACTGCCGAGCATGCGTGAGAATGTGAGTTCAAACCCCAGCACCACATATACAATGAAATCTTGGAGCTACAAAGGCCATGTGAAAAACTAAATAAAAATTGATTCTATTTTTCTCTCTTTCTCACTGTCCCTCTCTCTTAAAAAAAAAAAAAAGAAGAAGAAGATATAACGATAGTTAATATTTATGCCCCCAATTACAGCCCTCCCAAATATATGGAAAAAGTACTATAGGACATTAAATGCCTCACTAATCTCAGCACAATAATACTGGCGGACTTTAATACACCATTATCAACAATAGATCACAAAAACAAAAATATTAACAAATATACCTAACATAACCAACTCTATAAGTCAACTGGACTTAATAGACATTTATAGAACATTCCATCCCAAAATGGATGAATTTACCTTCTTCTCAGCAGCTCACAGATCTTTCTCTAAAGTAGACTACATCCTAGTCCACAAAGCTAACCTTAACAAATATAAAAAAGTTGATATAGTCCCATGTATCCTGTCAGATCACAATGGTATGCTCTTAGCAATTAACAGCAATAAAAACAACAGAAACTATTCAAATAGAGTAGGAAACTGGAAATTGAATAATTCCCCCTTAAATGAAGAATGGATAAAAGAGGCAATGAACAGAAATAAAGAAATTCTTGGAAATGAATGAGAATAATGAAACAACATATCAAAATCTCTCAGATAGTATGAAATCATTCTTAAGAGGTAAATTTATAGTACTGAGTGTCTTCATCAAAAATCATGAAAGACCCAAATAAATAGACTTATGCTCTAACTCAAATCCCTAGAAAAAAAAGGAACAATCCGATCCCCCAAAAATAGAAGACAGGAAATAACTAAGATCAAAGCTGAAATCAATGAAATGGAGAACAAAAAACAATACAAATTATCAATAAAATAAAAAGTTGGTTCTTTGAAAAAATAAATAAGATCAACAGACCTTTGCCAACCTCACCAAAATGAAGAATGAAGTGAAGCAAATCAACAAAATCTAAGATGAAAACAGAGATATCACCACTGATTCAACCAAAATCCAGAACATTATCAGAACTTATTTTGAAAAATTATACTTTGCCAAGTTGGATAATCTGGAAGAAATGGACAAATATCTTGCCACATATGACATTCTCAAATTAATATGGGAGGACATTGAAATTCTAAACCAACAAATCTCAGGTAGCAAAACTGGAACAGCAATCAAAGGCTTTCCAAAAAAGAAAAACCCAGGATCTGATGGATTCACAGCAGAAGTCTTCCAGACCTTTACAGAATAATTAATACTGATCCTCTACAAGCTTTTCCATGAAATTGAAAGGGTTGGAACCCTCCCAATTGCTTTTTATGAAGAAAATATAATGCTTATACCAAAATCCAACAAAGGCACATCAAGAAAAGAAAACTGCAGACAAATTTCTCTGATGAACATAGTTGCAAAAATCCTTAACAAAATTCTAGCTATCCAGATCCAAAAATACATCATAAAGAAAATACATCCTGATCAAACAGGCTTCATTCCAGGAAAGCAGGGCTTGTTCAACATGTGTAAATCAATAAATATAATTCACCACTTAAACAAAATTAAAAATAAAAATCATATAATCATCTCAATTGATGCAGTAAAGACTTTTGATAAAATTCAGCAACCATTTATGCTCAAAACTCTAGAAAACATAGGGATGAAAGGAAGATACTTTATTTTTTTTAATAATCATTGATGGCAGCCCCATAGCCAACATTATGCTTAATGGAGAAAAACTTAAAGCATTTCCACTAAATTCAGGAACAAGACAAGGATGTCCACATTCCCCTTTCACCACTCTTATTCAAAATCATCCTTGAAACCCTAACCAGAGCTATCAGACAAGGGAAAGAAATAAAAGAATTCAAATAGAAAAAGAGGAAGTCAAGATGTCTTTATTTGATGATGACATGATCCTATTACTATACAACCCAATAATCTCAATCAGAAGACTTATAGAGCTTATAAATGATTTCAGCAAAATGACTGATTATAAGATTAATATTCATAAATCATTATTTTTCGTATACTCCAGCAACACATCCACTGAAGAAGAAATCAGGAATAAAATACTTGGGCATTAATCTAACAAAGGATATAAAGGACCTCTACAATGAAAACTATCAAACATTAAAAAAAAGAAATTGCAGAAGACCTGAGTAGATGGAAAAAACATCCCATTTTCTTGGTTAGGCAGAATTAATGTAATCAAAATAGTCATTTTACTAAAAGCCCTATACAGATTCAATGCAATCCCTATCAGGATACCAATGACATTCTTCACGGATATAGAAAAAGCAATTCTCACATTTGTAGGGAATAACAGAAGACCCAGAATAGCCAAAACACTACGCAGCAAGAAAGAGGAAGCAGGAGGTATCACAATTCCTGATCTAAAATTATACCATCGGGCTATAGTAACAAAAACAGTGTGGTATTGGTATAAAAACAGAATTGAAGACCAATGGAACAGAATAGAAGATATTGAGATGAACCCCCAAGTCTTTAACCATCTGATATTTGATAAAGGGGGCAAAAGCATAGAGTAGATGAAGAATAGCCTGTTCAACAAATGGTGCTGGACAACCTGGACAGCCATATCCAGACAGCTGTAATTGGATCCTCACCTCTCACCCTGCACAAAAATCAAATAAAAATGGTTCAAAGATCTGGATATTAAACCAGCAACATTGAAATTGCTTGAAAAAGAAGTAGGATCAACACTACATTACATAGGTGTCCACACTGCCTTCCTTAATAAGTCTCCCTAGCGTAAAAATTAAAGCCAAGAATAAATAAATAGGATGCCATTAAACTAAAAAGCTTCTGCACAGCTAAAGAATTAGTCAAAAGTGTCAAGAAACAACCCACAAAATGGGAGAAAATCTTTGCCTGCTACACCTCAGACAGATGGCTAATATCCAGAATATACAAAGAACACAAAAACTGAACACCAAAACCACAAATAATCCCATCAATAAATGGGCTAGGGAGCTAAATAGAAATTTCTTAATGGAGGAAGTCCAAAAAGCCCATAAATATATGAGAAAATTCTCTACATCACTAGTTATCAGAGAAATGCAAATCACAACTTCACTGAGATTCCACCTCACTCAGACTGGCAAAAATGAATACAAACAATGACAGATGGTGGAGGAGCTGTGGGAAGAGAGGAATACTGTCACACTGTTGGTGGGATTGCAAGCTTGTACAGCCACTCTGGAAAGCAGTGTGGAGACTCCTCAAAATACTAGGGCTAGAACCACCTTATAACTCAGCTATGAATCCTGGATTTTTTCCCCAAAAGAGCTAGATTCAGCATATTACCGAGATACAGCTTCACCAATGTTTATAGCAGCTCAATTTACTGTAGCTAAACTGTGGAATCAATCCAGATGCCCCTCACTGGATTAAAAAACTGTGTTACATATACACAATGGAATTCTACTCTGCTATTAGACAGAATGATATCATGACATTTGCAGCCAAATGGATGGAGATAGAAAAAATTATGCTAAGTGAAATATCCAAACTCAGAGACTCGGCCAAATGTTTTCTCTCATATGTGAAAACTGGAGTACAATCGGAAACTGACTGAAAGTTGGCTAAGCTAATAATAACCTCACCATGGGTGAATTTTTACACAAACAAGAGGAACCTTGCCTATGACACTGGGGGATGAAGGGAGGGTGGAAATGAGGGGGTGGGAATAAGAGAGATATCAGGCAGCTGGAGGGAGGGAGTAGGGGGGTTATCAACCCAGTGGGGAACCTTTGACTTCCATGAGAAGCCCAACTATCACAGGGGCATAGTAGGGGAAACATGGGATTGGAGGAACCCAAAGGGGGAGATCATGAACTCGCATCAGGCTTGGCTTGCTCTGCTTTGTCATTATGCATGTGTTCATGATTGTGTGGCAAGATTCCCTCCTATATATATGACTATATTGAACAAATTAAAAAAAAAGTAAAACTGATTTTTTGTCTCATTGATTCTTTGTATTGTTTTTTGTTTTTAATTTCATTTATTTCAGCTGTGTTCTTGGTTATTTCCTGCCTCATATTTGATTTAGGATTGCACTGTTCCTCTTTTTGTAGGGATTTCAGTTGGAGCATAAGTTTATTTATTTGGGCTCTCTCCTGATTTTTGATGAAGTCATTCAGTGCTATAAATTTACCTCTTTAAGAATGCTGTCATACTGTCTCAGAGGTTACGATATGTTGTGTCATCATTCTCATTCCTTTCCAAGAACTTTTCGATTTCTGCTCTGATTTTTTCTTTAATCCGTTCTTAATTTAAGAGGGTATTCTTCAATTTCCACATATTCATTACTCTTTGTTATTTTTCTTGCCGTAAATTGCTAAGATCATACTGTTGTGGTCTGACAGGATTCATGGGATTATATTAGCTGTTTTTATTTGCTAACATTTCCTTTGTGAACTAGGATATGATCTATTTTGAAGAAGAATCTATGTGCTGCTGAGAAGAAGGCAAATTCAGAAAATTTGGGGGGGAATATTCAATAGAGATCTGTTTAGTCCAATTGATGGACTAAACTGGACTAAGTTGTTTAGGCTAGAGATATCTTTACTGATTTCTTGCTTTGATTATCTGTTTAGCGTTGATAATGGTGTATTAAAATCCCCCAGTATTATTGTTTTGAACTTGATACGTGGTTTTATGTCCTTGAATATTTTTTCCACACATTTGGGAGCATTGTAGTTAGGGGCATAAATGTTAACTGTTGTTATATCTTCTGAGTAGTACTCCTTTTACTAAGATGTATTGAGTTTCTTTATTTCTTCTGACTAATTTTTTATCAAAGTTCACTTTGTTGGATGTAAGTATCACAACCCAGGCTTTCATTCATGAGCCATATGCCTGGTAGAATTTTGGCAGCCTTTCACCTTCAATCTGTGTCTATGTTTGGCTGTGAGGTGTGTATCCTATAAGCTGCGTATTGTTGGATTTTTTGTTTCTTGATCCAATATGCTAATCTGTGTCTTTTGATTAGGGCACTGAGTCCATTTATTCGAAATATTCCAAAAGAAAGAAGAGGAAAAAAAAAGAAAAAATTGCCAATCTAGGACTCCACCCATTAAAATTCTTCATTAAAAATTAAGGAGATACAAGGACATTTTCAAGTTACCAAAAATGAAAGAAATTAATTACCATGAGATATAACCCAAAGAGAGTAAAATGAAGTTCTTTAGATTGATGGAAAATGATATTGATCAGAAGTTTGTATCTACATTTAAAAATAATAAAAAGAAGAATGTTGAAATGAATAAATGCAGGTAAAATATTTTGGGTGCTTCTTTTTCTTAATGTATGTAAACAATAATTCTTTTTAAAGCAATAATAGTAACAGTTTGTTTGAGTATTTAAAATGTAAAGATAAGTGAAATAAAAGATAGCAATTTCATAAGGATGGGGATAGGAATTTGTAATCCTTCTTTATAGGTTCCTATACTATATATGAAGTGATATACTGTTATTTGAAGGTAGGGTTAGATAAAAACATATCTTACAGATTGTAGAGGTATAACATTACAAGTTAAAACAAATACAAATGCTACATCAAGCCTTGAAATAAACTATAATCTTAAAAAATTCTTAATTAAAACCAGAGAAGACAAAAGGAAAAAGAAAACAAAATGTGGGGTGTAGTGAAGAAGAAAAACTGAAAAAATGAAGGTAATAGACTATAGTTTGAAATATGGCCAGTTTTTTTAACAGAAAGGGAGAGTGTAAGAGACAGAGAGAAAGAAAGGAGAATCAATTTTATTTATTTTTTTAATCTGGTTTTTATTTCTCTGACACTTATTTGTATATGTGGTGCTGTAGGTTGAACATGAGTCTTCATGAATGCCAAGCAAGCACTGTAACCACTGAGCAACCACTCCAATCCTAAAATATGTTCTATTTTTCTTCAACTTTATCAATGATTTTAAATGTCAACTTTTAACACACAGTTAAAAGAAAGAGATTGCCTAATTAAATTTAAGGCCCAACTATATGCTATCTGCAGGAAACTAACACTAAAAACTAAGGCTCTGCTCAGCTAGGTTAAAATTAAAGCAACATATCTTGCTAATAGTAACTAAAGGTAGGTAAGAGTATATTATATGAATTTAAGACAAAGAGAATTTTAGAAAAATTTAATTGATTAGGGTTAAAGAGAGATATTATATAATGTTAAATGGTTAATTCTCCTTAAATATATAACAGTTTTAATATACACATACCTAACAACAGTACATCAAAATGCAATAGGCAAAAACTGACATAATTTAAAAGAGAAATAAAAAATTCAACATTTATATTTGTAGACTTCAACAGTTCTCTCAATTAGTAGATTAAGCAGACAGAAAACTACAACTAATATATAAGAACTGAACAGAGCTATCAACTTAAGCTACTTGAAATTTATTGAAAATTTCATCAAATTGTGATAGAATACATAATCATTGCAAGGGCACATGGAATGTTTACCAAAATAGAACACTCTCTTAATTATAAAACATACATTAACAAATTCCAAAGATTGGAAACCAAAGTATAGTCTCAGAGCACACCAGATAAATAAGAAATCAGTAACAGCAAGTTAGTTATAAACCTCTATATATTTGGATATTGGTCACACTTTTTTATGTTGAGAGAGAAAGTCAATTTTACTTTTTTTTTTTTTATCTTTCTTTAGTTTTGTCTTTCTGACACTTAGTTGTGTATGTGTTGCTGAGGTTCAAACCTAGGTCCTCATGCATGCTAGCCAAACACTCTACCACTAAACCACCTCTCCAGCTCTATTGGTCACACTTCTAAATGATCCTTTAGGCAAATAAGTTCTTTTTTTTTTTTTTCTTTAAAGAGAGAGGGACAGGGAGAGAAACGGAGAAAGAGAGAAACACTTTATTTAGTTTTTCACATGGCCTTAGTTGCTCCTACATTCAGTTGTGTACGTAGTGCTGGGGTTTGAACCTGGGTCCTCGTGCTTGCCAGGCAAGCACTGAAACCGCTGAGCCACCGCTCCAGCCCCTAGGCAAATAAGTTCTAAGAAAAATTTAGAAATATTTTTAAAATAAATGAAATTAAAAAATTCATTAATGGGCTGGAGCGGTGGCTCAGCGGTTTCGGCGCTTGCCTGGCAAGCACGAGGACCCGGGTTCAAACCCCAGCACCACGTACACAACTAAGTGTTGGAGCAACTAAGGCCATGTGAAAAACTCAATTAAGTTGTTTCTCTCTTTCTCTGTCTCTCTCACTGTCCCTCTCTCTTTAAAAAAAAAAAAAATTCATTAATACGTGTGAGCCACAGCCAAGGAAATGCTTAGAAAGAAATGTATAACAGTAAACACATATGATTTTTAAAAAGGAAAGTTTTAAATTTAATAAGCTTTCACCTTTAGAAATCAGAAAAAGATGAGAAAACTAAATGGAAAAAAATGACAAGAAAGGAAATAAAATGTAGAATAGAAATCAATTAAATTGAAAATGTTACAGAAGATCAACAAATCTAAAAGCAATATCTCTGAAAAAACCAACAAAAATTACCAAGCTCTAGCCAACCAAACCAAACAAAATAAGAGTGGAGACAAGGCATAAATAATCAACATCAACCATAAAAGAGTGTCATTACAGACATTAGAAGAGTAATAAGGAACTTCATGGATTATATTTCTATGTGGCTGACAGGAATAAAACCACACTTAAATATTCTACCAAATTCTTTTTTCTTACCTTAAGTGAATAATCCAGAGAAGAAAAACTTAGATTGTAAGAGATCTTGAAATTACATTGCTGTCACTTAGGAAAAATGTTTGGCAGTTTCTTATTCAGTAAAATATGCATGTAGCGTGTGATCCAAAAACCTCATACTGCTCTGTGGGATTTTCCAGAGAGAAATGAAAATTGGTGCTTATAAAAATCCATTACACAACATTTATAACTGGTTTATCCATAGTTTGCAACAGAACACAAGCTACATACTGCATTATTCCATTCATATGATGTTCTAGAAAAGGCAAATTTATAAGAAAATAACACTGCAGTGGTTGCTAAGAAGTACCAGGGTAGGGGCTGGGCTGTTCACTGACAAGTGGTACAGGGGGATGTTGGTGGTGATATACATGACTTTATATCTTAATTGTGCTGCTGGCTATGTGAATGTAGGTATTTGTGAAACCATAATCAAAATGAGTGAAATTTATAGTATGTAAATCCAAAAAAGTGAAAAAAAAAAATCCAAGGCTTGTGATTAACCAGAAATAAGTCAGCTACCGTTTCAATGGATAATGAAATGAAACCATCTACACAAAACATCCACAGGTGAACAAACTAATCGCACACGGTTTGGCTGTATGTTTAAAAGTTGAAAACGACCTAAGAGACTCAGAAACGATATTCTAAAATGTTTTAGCTGAATTGGGCCACAGTGCATTTTTCATCCAACCTCAAAGAACTATCTATACTAAGAGTCAATAAGTGATGGTTTTAAAGCAGTGCCACTGGTAAATAGATGAGCCCTGGCTCTCCACCCAGTGTGCTTACTTGATATTTGTCAACCACACCTGAAATATTGTATCAAAACTTTTTCTCTACATCTTACATGAATCATCTGGAGAGAGGCAATTTAGAAAATGAAAGATCTTGAAGTTACATTGCAGGAAGGATGGTTGATGAAATTGGTTACACATGGTCTACAGAGATGAGAATTTTAGGAGAGGGAGGACATCGCAGAAGTTTTCAGAGATTTGAGAGTCTCTGTTATAAAAGAACTAGGCTTGTCCCCTACTTTAGTGAAAGTCTATTTATTGATGAAAATCAAATAGAATGCATGCTGAATGTCACAAATCTGATGAAAGGGATAGGTCACACTTAAGGACTGTTGAAATCTCTTCAAATTCTTCACTCTTGGATTTGAATTGAAGCAGCTCAGGAAGAGCTTAGCTCAAGAAACATCCCTTCATTTCAATGCTCGAAATAAAATTCAAATCATGTGAAAAAATAAGTACATTTTACAGTATGGACTCCAGCCTAGCAGGCTTGGGCTCCAATCGGGGCTCTCATAGACTTAGTTCTACACTAGCCTGGTTTTCTTTTGATCAAGTATTCCTCTCCTCTTCTGGAAAATGCAGATAAAAGTACCACCAAACTCACAAGGTTGTTAAGGGGAGAAGGGAAATCATACATGTGATTCCCTTAGAATACTGCCTGCCATATTAAAAGAGTTGGTGAATCTGAGTACCTAAACAAAGTCACCCTGAAATCTTCTGAATACCACCTGTTAAGAAAAGATATCAAGGCGGTGCTGAAACAAAGAGAAGCGGTAGGAAGGGCCCTGGCCGGGTCGTCACTTTGCAAAGCCTCCCGGTGCAAGTCGCAGCGCTGTTTGGCCCCGTCGTGCGATAAGCGGCGGCAGGATGTGTTAATTTCTTGCTGAGCGCGTGTGGATGTGCGCGGGGCGAACAATGGGCTCGCAGGGGAGGACTGCGCCCGCCCGGCCCCCACCGGCGCCCCGTTTCCGGGCTTTCGGCCGCACACATCCCCCCTTTGTTTTCCCGGCCGGGCCGCGCGTGTCGCCGCCGCGGCCACCCCACCAAGCCTTTCCGCCCGCCGCGCCTCGCCGGGAGGCCGCGGGGTCGCGGGGAGGAAGCGGCGGCGGCGGCGGGGGCGGGCGGCCGGGGCCCGCGGAAGCGCCGCCGCCCGCCGCGCTCGGGGAAGGCCTGCGCGCCGCGATAAGGCCCGGCCCGGCCCATTGTGTGCGCGCCCGCCGCGGCCGCCCGGCGAAAGTCCCGGCCCGCAGGGATGCGCGGCCCCGCCCGCACCTGGCTGCCGCCGCCGCCCGCGCCCGGCCGCCCTCCCCGCAGACCCGGGGGACTGTTAAAGAGCTTGGTTAAACAGATTGCAACTCCAGCGGTTTGCCCTGGAGAATGTCCCTGGCCTTGGGCCGGGTGGAACCTGTCAAGTGCTGGGAGAGTCAAGGCCACTTGCATTTATGAGCCTCCTGGTTAAAGAAAAAAAAAACACTGAAACAAAAAAATGTTTTGTTGAATACATGTAAACGAATTAATGAGTTTTGTATACACATGAGGGGCGCGTCAATATAATTTTGCTATTTACAACATGATTATAGGATTTCAAAAAATAGCAACTTTTAAAGAAAATTCCAATCAGTTGTGGTTGGAAATGTGACGCACGTTGAAAGTTGTGTAATGGAGTTGTACTTCTCTATAGAAGGCAGGCCGGAGCCAAAGGGCTCTAATTCTACTCCCCACAGTGCCCCAGGCCAGAGCCAAGGTCTGATGCTCTTTGCTGGAGCCTTCTGCAGGAGGGAATATTTGCAGCCCCACCTCCCCGCTTTTTCCCCCCACTTGGGCTGCTTCCCTATGTATGCCTTCCAAGAACCCCACAGGGATGTTCACTGATCACTCAGCACAGAGTTGGGAAATAGCATAGAAAGAACATCCTGTTCATTCATACATCTGTTATTGTGTACAGGATCATCGATTGTACAGTGTTTATTTCAAATTGTGTGTCTGTCTTTGACTACATTTAGTGCTCTAAATGGGCTTCTCAAGACTACATTAAAAGCACCTTTGGGGGAAAATGCGTTTCAATGGAAAAATATGCATTATCTATCGCACACCCTTCCCAGATTCCATTTCTAGGCCTGCTCACATAGTCTTTGAGCTGCTTGGTAACTCTATAAATTGAAGGCAACTGACTACAATTTAAAATCTGTCTTATCTAGTATAGATTTACTTGAAGACATCACCTGCCTTGTGGGAAAAACAAAAACAAAAACAAAAACCAACAAACAGTTTTGTGTCCATTTGCAGTTCCTCTCAACATTCTTTGATGACATGTGTCCATCTGTGTATATTCCATAGACCCTTGTGCTCTTTGAACTGATTATACTATGCTGTCCATCCATACTATGGGAGTAAAATAAGCTCTTTAATATGTCATCATAATTTGTATGCAAGTTGAGATTTTACACCTTTCTGAAAATTATTGTTTAACTCCTAATTAAGAGTATTGCAAATCAAAAGGAAAACAGGAAGGAAAGGCACAGGAAAGATTTAGTGGCAGCTTTAGTTCACCACCAAACGCAGGAGGTAATTCATTCATTTGTTCGCTACATATAAGGAGCAGTAACTGAGACCGTTTTCTTAATAGTAAGAAGCAATTATTGTCTCTCTGAATTATTTTTATTAACTAGTGAAGAAATTGAGGGGAGGTAGGAAGAGTCCAATTATTGGAGCCAGAAGATCTCTAAGTCGAGGATACTATCACTTATTGATTGTGGCCCAAGCGAATTGCTTAATCTTCTGAGCCTGGGTTTCCTTATCTATAAAATGGGACTACTAATGTCTACCTGAGAGGGTTGTTGAAGGAATGTACGAAAAAGTCA
This sequence comes from Aplodontia rufa, assembly GCA_004027875.1. Lineage (NCBI taxonomy): Eukaryota > Metazoa > Chordata > Mammalia > Rodentia > Aplodontiidae > Aplodontia > Aplodontia rufa. Next base: position 13,662 of record PVKS010012229.1, on the reverse strand, counting down.
TTGTGAACCTGCCTCTGTTTTACCTGCTGCTCGGGAAATATTGATTGATGTTTTATTCCATTCTGTTTATTATTTTTGGTGATAGCAAGATGCACAAAATATTCAAACCAAGAGACATCCACATACAGTGTAAACGGAATTTAAAGGCAGACCTAAATGTAACTTTCAGGTCCCATAATTAACTATGTGACCTTCAGCAAATAAAATCACGTCTCTGAACCACTGCTTCTTCATTTGAAGATAGATATTAAAATGTGTACCTGAGAAAAATTGTGGGAACCAAAAGCAATGGATATGAAGTTCACCTTGAAACGGTGTCAGCAGAAAGAACACACTCAATAAAAGGCTCATATCAATAAGACCTACAGAAACACTTAAACTCAACCTCGCAATCATGACCGTACTTCCTGACCTGAGGTTATATAGTTCATAGACAATTCTATCTGAATGGTAAGATGTCTTCACTTTAAAGAAACCACCATGAATCAAAATTCCTCCTTCCCATTTGGACATTCTGTCCTTCTAGGGCCTGCAGACTACATGACAATAGAAGATAAAGCCTTAAAAAAAAAAAAAAACAAACCTAAGATGGGAATAGAGAAAAGCTAACCAGGAGCCATGACAAGGACCAAGCCACAGGGTCACTTGGCAGTGATTACTGGCCTTGTGCCTCCTTTTCCACAATGGGTAGTCAGCCTTGGAAGTAGTTGCCCAGGGTGTTTCCCAGTCCTAATTGCATCCATAGAAATTTTGCAACTGTGGATGTTAGTATATTACTCCTGGGCTAAGATGTTTAGGACAGAGGTGACTCTTCTTCTCATTCTTTCCTTACTTTTTTCCTTTTTTTTTAGTACTTGGAATTGAATTGAACCTATGGATGCTCTACCACTGAGCTACATCTTCAACATTCTTCTTATTTTCTATTTTGAGACAGGGTCTCACTAGATTGCCTAAACTGGAATCAAGTTGGGCTCCTCCTGCCTCGGACTCCTCAGTAGCTAATAATTCAGATGTGCATCTTTGCACTTTGCTTTCTTTCTTTTTATACAGGTAGACAGAGATCTCAAAACGCTAAGGGACCAAAGAAACCAAAGAACCATGAAATGGAAGGATCCTCCCTGAATCACTGTGGGAGGAAAGTTTCTCTCTGACATAGATACCTGCATTGGACCATTTATTGAGTGAAGAACAAGCTTTTATTGTATTAAGGCCCTCTAACTTACACAAAAACTAGAAATAGTCTAGAAGAATAGTGGAGCATCATATTATGTGACAACAGCATGATCATAGTGCATACCTTGGAATAACCAAATGGTTAGGTAAGCCTATCAAAGTCATCTGCACCCTGACAGGCTGTTTGAAGCCAGTTCTAGTCCACAAGTAACCCTGAAATGCGTCTTCACTATCTGAGGTGACATGATACAGGCATCTCTGTCCTTTATAGGGATAAAGAGATAAATATGCCCGCAGAGACACACATATATCCATCTAGATGCATACTTATAAGATGCTCTCATTATCTTTTATACACTTTTCAAATTTTCTAACATAAGCATACATTTCCTTTGTAGCAAATTCATGCATTCATATATTTGTGCACACAAAAACCATATTTGTGATGCCAATGATGCGGAGTTCGTGTCCTCTCAGAGTTGAAGAATGAAACCAAGGGACACCAAGGCAAACGTAGTAGACGGATTTTATTTTATAGAAAGTAAAGCACAGGGAAAAGAGCAGACTTCCCCCAGAATGGGGGAAGGGGACAGAGCCAATGAGGCAGTGAGATTTGCCCTTTATATATGACTTCCTCTCCTGGATTGGTCACTGCTTCCCTGCCCCTGTATGTAGGACACAGGCGAGGGAATTCTGGTTCAGTCTTTGGTCCATGCCTTAGGAGGCCAATAGAAAGAACGTGGTTCCTTACTTAGCAGCAGGGAGTGTCTGCATCTGGGCCTGTCTTGTCAGACCCTTATTAGCGTTGGAGGATGTCTTCGATCTCGCAGGAAAGATGACAGTCAGTTGATTTTCTCCTTGTCCACCCATGTTGTTCTGCCTACACTGACTGCCTAACTTTTCTCTGCCTATTTGCCTATCTGGTGTAGCAAGTGTTTTACCATTTAGTTAGACCCCAGCATTCCTCAGAGGTACAATGCAGTATCTTGATCCTCCTTTGTAAAATGTTTACTGGATGAAAAGTGGGGGAAATGAACAGTAAGTAACATTGCCTCCAAGATAATTACTGGTTCCTGGGGACCAATGTTGTGTCAAGAGATGTTTGGGATCTCTCCTGGAGCTCAAAAATATCTCAAAAGGCTTTTAAAAAACTAAAAAGGTGGAAAATGAGACAGGGAGAGAGAAAGAGGGGAAATAAAGGAGTGCAACAAAGCAAAGCCACATTTTCCCTTGACACCCAAGGTCAGAAGCGGGGCACTAGTGTCAATTTCTGTTGCGGATGTAAGGGAGGGCGACAACCTTAACACACAAAAAATGGACATTGCAGTCAACTTTGAGTGTCCTTAGAAAGTTAGGGGGGAAATGGGACATTACACGGTGTTTTTTAAGTGTGTGAAAAGAAACAAGGGCAGCACATATTAAAATAACCACGATTCGTTGCAGGAGTATTTATTGGCTCTCTGTATTCTAAACATCCCTTCAAACTTCTGGCATACAGGCATGAAACATACAAAGTGTCAAAGCTGCACGGATTCTTTTGTTTGATTATATTATTTGCCGTAGGAATGTGAATTGAATGCCTATCAGAATTAACAGTCCCAACCCTAATCACACGCAGCTATCTTATGCCCAGGCCGGAGCCCATGGCCTGTTCTAAGGAACTGAATCATCTCTTCTGGAACATGATGTTCCTGGAATTCTTTCAGACTTCCCCGGTGAAGGCTAGAAAGGAGCGTATGTGAGTGGCACAGAAAACATAGGATGCTTAATTTTAATTGAAAACTTGTTTGTTTCTTCTTGTTTCTGACACCAGCAGATCCTGCTGTGTTTGACAAATATGTTCTAGAAGGAAGCTCAATCTGGATGTTACGTGTAACTTTATCTTATTCCCCTTTGAGTACTACTGTTCTTACAAAGTGATCTCTCTACTGCCCGAAGTCATTACACCCTTTCCCTTTCACACTGTCCCTCTGTAAATGTCAGGCATAACTACATTTTTATTTGCAGAGATACCACCGCTATGAATGAGTAAAATTTTTCTGCTCCCCCGCCTCTCTCTCTCTTTACCCTGTGTGCATTCTACTAATATGATTTGTTGAACAAATTGTTCCATTAATCTGGGGCTGTTTGACAGAGTGAGAAAATAAGTGCCAAAGTGAGAAGATTCACAAGAATCGGAAATCTCAGTGCCTCTTTCTCAAGGTAAATAGTTATTATATCAGGGTGTCAGACTGGTGAAATGGATGTGCTTTCATTCTCAGTTTGTAAATGTCACTTTTCCTCAGCCCATCAGGGTGACAAATGAGGTGTGGGTTACAGTAAGAGTTCATTCTTTGACAAAGTTCTTAACAGTCTATTTCAACAGAAAGCATTCAGCCTTCTTCACTTTTATAATCTAAAGCCTGTACCGCTGCCAGAAACTCCCCAGCTCTGCTCACACTGCTTTATCACAGTCCTCAAAGAGAACCATCTCGGTGGCTATGTTGAAAACTCAAGCAAAAGTACAAGTAAATAGATTAGAAAGTAATTTATAAACCACAACATAGATTTCCAGGGAAATTCCGCTCACTCATTCTCAAGCTTTTATGATCCCAGGGAAATTTATTATATAAAGGTCTTTGTTTATATTTCCGTTTACTTTTTCTACATATGTTCATCCTTGAGAATCTTTTTATGGCTTTTTAATTTTAGTTAATTAATAAGTATACCCTAGCCCGTGTAAATAATTCAGGTAAACACATTGCTTTAACACTAAATCAATGAACAAGTGAGCGGATGAGCATAAGATAGTTCTGCATTTGACTAAAATCCTCCCGCTGGTGCCAAATGTGTTATTTTGATTTAGCTAAGAAAGAAAATGTTTGAACAGAAATGAGATAGTTTGGTTGTATAACTGAAAGACTCTTGAGGTGTGCAAATATATGGAGAAACAATGTCATGATGGCCAGTTACACCGTGGTGCAAAGACCAATGCTGTGTGTGTTGATCCTGCTGCCCCAGGAATGCCATTTGTCCAGAGTGCAGCTGAAATGGTTTTATCTGTGAGACCCATCATCACTGCAAAGTTGTTCTCAATTCATTTGCTGCATTAATGCTATTGTGATTAGAGTCACAACCAAAAAAAGCAGTGATTGATTCGTCATCGTCTACCTCAATCCACACCACTTGCCTACTCAGTGTTTGTCACTATGCCATTTCAACTCTCAGAGCCTCATATCCACCTATAAAATGGATGGAATAGTCGGAGTTTCCCCTGAGCTATGCTCATGACACAGCTGTGAGGACCAAATTAGAAAATGGATGCTTGTACTCTGAAATTTTATGGAAAATAAATTGTACTTATTTTCATATGTGTATTTTTTCCGGGGAAGAGATCCTTTTCCGGAGAAGTTTAGGAATCCCCAAAAGGCAAAGAATCACAGACTTTAAGGTTGGTAGATAAAAAGGAAAGAAAATACATATAGCAAGAAGATAGAAGAAAAGTCAGGCATACTATATGCCAAGAGAGTAGAAGGATGTATTGATTGAAAATGTCAAATTTGGGAAGAATAAACAGGTCCATTGGATTTTCAAATGAAGATGTAAAAGAAAAATAGAAGATGAAAACTATCAGCCAGTCCTAAGGCTCCAGGTGAAGATCGTCTAGATACTATGTGAAAATTAGTGTGAATGACAGGCAGCGCAGGGCTAGGGAGCTGGAGAAGGAGGATGCATTAGGAGGGGAAAAAACTCTGAATGCATTGGCCCAGGAGCATGGAAGTGCTAGGTCATGAGACCTTGGTGAGTCAGAGGTGAGGCCCTGGCTCTAAGGATGCAAGAGCTGAGCACTCCGAGGTGGGTTGTTCCTGCTCCTTTCAAAAGGGTCATGAAACCAAGCATTTAGCTGCAGGTGCATTCAAAACTCATCCATTCCAAAATTAAAAGAGGAATCAGAAACTAGTTGTCATAAAGGGACATTTTAATAAACTCCACCAAATTGCAATTGAGAACTTCTGTTCATCAAAAGACACCACGATAACAATCTCAAACAGGCAGAAGTTTCCATGAATGCACAAAACCAGAAAGCCAATTTTCTAGAATATGTTTTAAAATTCTGCAAATCAATAAGAAAAGAACACACTGCTGTATGTGGAGAAGGTTTTCCTCACCCCTCTCAGAGTATCTGGCTGGGTATTAAAATAAAACTGACTATGACAGATTAATAGGAGAAATGCATATGGAATTATTTAATAAGTTGTATGTAACATGGGAGCATGCATAGGAGGTTAAGAACCAAAGAAAGGGGCATCGTGTATGATATGCTGTGTGACGAAGCAGTGGATACTTGTGGAGAATATAATTAGGCAAAGGGGTGTGATCCATGGTAGTAACCAGGGTGAACTTAGCAAGACCTGTTGCTCACATTCTTCTCTGGAACTCTGTGGCTTCACGATAAGTATTCCATTCTTAGGGGCCTAGTGACCACTCTGGAATAAGCATCCTATGAGCTACTATAGGGGAAGGCCAGCTAAGTCTATGATCCACTTTAGGAGTGAAAGGTGAAGGGCAATTTTTGTCTTGTCTCTCTGGCCCTCTTTAGGAGAGAGGGCAGGAGAAGGGCAGGGAGACCCTTCTGCTTCTGTGGTTTTCTCAATTTCCTTAAGTTTAAAATACTTGAGGCCAAGGTGCTATATTTTAGGACAATGTGTTCTAAGGCCCATCACTGCCCCCTCAAATATAACAAAGACTTCAAAGAAGAACCTTTCAAAGCAGAAAGTTCAAATGATCAATGAGCATAATAAAACTAATCTCAATACTATTAGCATTCAGAGAAATGAATATAAAGCCACAAATGGTGAATAGGGAAATGCAAAGAGAAATAGTTTGACAAAAATTAAAACTATTTATTTTTGATACCAGGTTTGGTTGAGGATGTGGATCAATGGGAGCTACATTGAAGAAAGTGAAAATATTTACTGCATTATTGGAAAATCCTGTTCAGTAAAGTTGACACTATACTCAATAATTCAATGCACATGTGTCCCAGGGTACATATAAAAATGTGCATAGTATCAGAAGCACAATCTTTTAAACAACCCAAATAATTATTGCAAAATGGATAGAAAACTGTTGTAATCCAATGATGGAATGCTATACAGCAATGAAAATTAATGAAGTTCAGCTACATAAAATAAGACAGATAAATGTTACAAACAGCTTATAGAAAAGAATGTCCATTTATTAGTCCATTTACCCATAATAGTAAGAAAAACAATGTTTTTATTGGTATCTAAACTAAAGATTGAGAAACCACAGGCCACCAGATTGTTTTCTTTAAAAATTGGGGGGAAAAGGATGCAAATAAACACAGAGGGAATAAAAAGTATAGTAAAGAAAGTGGCCTTTAAAGTCTGAAATATGTACTATTTGGTTGTTTCCAGAAAGAATTCACTGATCCCTCATCTAAAATGTAACTAAAAGTGAAGAAGTGAAGATGCAATTTCAGCATTTAAGGTAGTGCTATTTTGTATGCTTTATTTCTTTGGGGGATTTTTTGTTGTTTGCCTATTTGTTTGTTTTCGTTTTGCAGTTCTGGGAATTGAACCCCAGGGAACTTTATCACTAAGCAATGTCCTTAGCCCTTCTCTAATTCTTATTTTCATGAGATCTGTTTCTTTCCCACATTTTTGTTGGTGCATTGTAGTTGTACATATTGATGGAATTAGCTTAATCTTTATTTTGAGACAGCTCTCAATAAATTGCCCAGGCTGGTCTTAAATTTGTAATCCTCCTGCCTCAGCCTCCTGAGTAGCTGGGATTACAGGTGTGCACCACTGCACCCAGTTAGGATAGTGCTATGTTTTAGGAAGGAATGAAACTGCGATGGGGAGGGATACTAGGTAAGGCTTCTGGGATGTTAGCAGTGTCTCATATCTTCAACCAGGTAAAAGCTATTAGGAATTTTTTAAATAATAATGCTAACCTGTACATCTGCTCCTGTGCATTTAACTTGCACATTTTGTGCCGCTCCTCTTTCTGTGGTATATGTAGCAATTGGAGGAAATACATCCCTTCTTTACACATAGGCTCATGCCCACATCTCCATCACAGGGCTGATGTGAAACGCAAGGACCTATCCTAAAGCAGTACTGGGGCCAAGAATAGGAGCAGCAGCTATTTACACAGGTCTTTCTGAGATGGCAGAGCCAGAAGTAGGGATTTTTTTTGAAGGATGAGAACAAAAGGAAAGAACTTCTCTGTGGATGAAAGCAGAGATCAAAAATGAAGTAAAGAGTAGCAATGGAAGGAGTCATTTATGATATAGCTCCAAATTGATTTGGGCCAGTCACTTCAGAACGAATCTTTAAATGGTAAGGGTGCTTTGAAAGCCAGCTATCTCATCAGCCAGGTATAAGGATCAGCATTCAAATATCAAGATATAAAATAAAATGCTGAGTTCTGCTTATAGAACAGTGACTTCCTTCAAATAACCAGAGAGTGCCCTTAATTTTAGGTTACTAATCTATGTTGTTGTTTGTCCCTTTATACTTCCTTTCAGGTTACAGTAGTCTAAAATTCCATGTGTGTGTGTGTGGGGGGGTCTTTCTCCTTCCCTTTGCTCAGAATTATTATCTGGGAGGAGGAAAAGAAAGATTATAACATGATATCTTCCCACTTTGCTAGAAGCCTGATCTCGCAGTAAAATCCTTTCAAATGGGCAGATAGATGGATGTTGTAAGTATAGAATCAGTCAATAAAAAATCAGTACTTGCTATAGTGAAATAATATCCCTCAGAAAGTTAGTAATGATTGTTTTATTCAACCCAGTTTTTAAGGTTATTAAATGTGACTAGTGTAAATATCTCAGTGACTCTAAATTCTTTCACTTTGCTTTAACTTTGTGAGTATTGTCCAACTCTTATAATACTAGAAAGGGATGCTAACAGATTGAGAAAATAGAGTCTACCATCATTGATGCAGTTATAAATCTATTGCAATTTCTTTGATAACAAATTGCATTCACTTTCTATTGTGTTGTGTTTCCAATAAACTTATAAAATGGGCAAGACTGATTTTGTGCTCCCCACTTTTCAAATGAAGAAACTGAGACCCAGAGAGACTAAAGTATTTATCCATAATCATGAGAGTGAGTTACAAGCCAGGAAAGCTTGGATTTTCTTTCTTTTCTTTTCTTTTCTTTCTTTCTTTCTTTTTTTTTTAAAGAGAGAGAGAGGGAGAGAGAGAGAAAGAGGGAGAGAGAATCAACAATTTTAAATTTATTTTTTCATCTGGCCTTTGTTTCCCGAACATTTAGTTGTGTATGTGGTGCTGGGGTTTGAAACTGGGTCCTTGTGCCTGCCAGACATGTGCTTTAACTGCAGAGCCACCTCTCTAGCCCCAAACTTGGACTTTCCGATGCAATGTCCACTATGGGCTGGAGAGATGGCTCAGCAGTAGAGTGTTTGTCTGGCATATAGGGGGACCCAGGTTCAATCCCCAGCATCACATCCACAACTAAATGGAGGAAAACAAAAACAGATGAAAAAATAAAAATAAATAATTCTCTCTCTTTCTTTTAAAAACAAACAAACTGACAAAAACCTCCCATACTGCTTTTGGCCATTTTGATGTGAAAATGTGACTGCTACCTGGAAGGAAATTGACACTTAGCATGTCCACCTGGAGTTCTTCACTGTGCATGGAGCTGATGATGTGACTGAGGACCAGCACACTTGGATGAGAGAAGCCCTGGGAAGGATAAAGAGGTGGGCAATGCAGAACACAGTGCCTGTACTTGTTAGACCAGGATAGGGGAAAATGGGAGAGAATAGAACATAGTAGACTGCAAACAGATGGTGATATAGAAATGAGAAGCATTAGAAAGAACTGGAATAAGAAGAGTAGGCTAAGAGTGAGGCTGTCAAAGATAAACTGCCTCCTTAACAAATTATCTGTAGCCAGAGCCCATAGGGACATTAAATCTCTTTTCTCAAAGCACACTATTAATCTCTATTTCCACAGGAAAAATTCACAACTGCACCTGAGGATGCAAATGTTGAAGTTAAAATTCTCATAAAATATCTCAAAGGCTTCCTACATACTTATCACCATCTTATACATTTTTAAATTACTTAGATGACTATCTGTGTTCTTAGAAGTTTTAGTTGAGAAAATAGCAAGCTGGAAAAATATATGCAATATTTGCAAAAATTTTTGATTAATATATTTTAATCATTAATAAAAGAAAATAAACCCATGAGTAAAATATATAAAGAATGCTCAAAAGAATGCAACTGACCATCAGAAACATATAACATAATATTCTCCTTTACTGATGATCAAAAAAAATTCAAATTAGTATGAGATCATTTTCATGTTTTTTAAAAAATTAATATTACATTTTCTGGTGTTGTAAAAAATACATGGAAAATGTTTTTACATGTTGCTGTAGAGAGATAATCTGTATGTTTTCTGGAGAATAATTGAATAATTTGTGTCAAAAGTCTTAAAAATATTCATAGTTGATTCATTAATTTTTACTTCTAGAAGTAAAAATTATTTTCCAGAAGGAAAGAATAGAATCAAAAGTGATTAACTCCTGGTATGAACCCCAAACTATCTTGACTCCAAAACCAGAAAACTATATCCATAAAAGACAATTAGTGGCCAATATCCCTCATCAATATAGATTTCATAAACTTTAACACAACATTTGCAAATAGATCAAATCCAGTAATATACATGGAGCACTGTCAGTACTAAGTGGGGTTTATTTTGTAGCCATAAGATTAGGTTAGCATTCTGAAATTAATCTAATTCTCTTTATGAAAAGAATAAAGGAGAAAAATATGATTATCTCAATAATATACAGAAAAAGTACAATTTAATACTCAGTCATGATTGAATCTCTACATACTAGATTTAAAAGAAAATTCACAAAACCTAATGAAGAATATGTGTAATATATTTATAGTTATATGATAAACATATAATTTGTATTCCTTAAGTTGGGAAGAAAGTAAAAGCATCTATTCTCACAACTCACTTTTAAAATTGTACTTGGGGACTTTGCCAAGGCAATATGGTCATTAAGAGAAATTAAAGGAATATATATTGGAATCAAACGATCTTTATTTTCAGACAATATGACATTATAGTTCTAAATATCATGTAATTAAAAAGAAATACAAAAAAGGAAGGAGGATGGAAGGAAAGGAAGAAAGGATATGGAGGGGTAAGAAGGAAAAAGGAGTTTAATGACAAGAATAGATGAAAGGAACAAAACTGTTCTTTAAAAAATAATGTAATGAAAATATAGTTAAGTCACAAACTGAGACAATATTTCTATCCTATATTCATAATGTTAAAGTAACTCTATAATTTTAAAATAAGACATTTATTGAAATGTGGGGCATAAAGTTGACAGATAGTTCATTGAAAAAGAAAAAAAGGAACAGTTAGTAAGGACACAAAAAATGTCCAACATCATCAGTCACTAGGGAAACTCAAATTTGAAACCACAGTGAGGTACCATTCCACACCCACCAGAATGATTAAAACCTCTGAAATCCTCACTTCTGGGAGGAAGTGTAGAAGGTACATCTATTTTGGAAAACATTTGGCAGTTTGTTACAAAGGTAAATATATATTTAACATGTGACCCATAAATTCCACTTCTAGACATTTACACAAGAGAAATGAAAATACATAGCTAGGAAAAGTATGTCTACAAATATTTAGAACAGTGGTATTTATATTGTTCCCACTGGGAAGTGTCCAAGAATGAATAAAAATTGTGTTACCTTCACACTAGAAATATTAATTGGTGTTTAAGAGAAACAAATGGTTTATAAACAGAATCATTTGGATAAATCTCAAAAATAATCTTTTCAGTGAAAGAAATTACATATAAAAGGCCACATACTGTGTGATTCCACTTAGATGATAAATATCACAGGAAAACATATCAGTACTGCTTGAATAACAAATGTTTGCCTGAGACTGGAGAAGGGGATGACTTGATTGCAAGGTGGGATGGAGATGTTTTATTTTCTTACTTGGGGCAATAATCATCTGGATATAAAAGTTCATTGAAACATTGAACAACACACTTATAAAGGGTGTATTTTATTGCATATAAAGCACACACACACACTTATATATGACATATATATGTTTGTGAAAGTAAGGTTTAATTAATGATTGCATGTGAAGCATGAGGGAGAAGAAGAAATCTTTTTCATTGGACATCTGCTGTTATTGGAGAAAGAATACAGAATAGGAAGTGTATTTTAGGATAGAAACAAAAGTATGAGTACAGTTTGGGGTTTGGTAAAGTTTGAGGTTCCAGGCTATCCAAATAAAGACACAAATTGAGTAGACCTGACTGTTGTTCACAATCTAAGACAGACATAAATGTAGGTGTCACATGCTTATCAAACATGTGGAAACTTGTCATAAAGGATGCGTGAACTACTAAGAGATTCTTGAAGCATTTAAAATTTGAAAGAGTTAATAAAAGAGGTGTGACATATGAGTAGAATGTCACTTTTGGTTTTAGAATCTCCAACTTCTTGCAAATTTCATGCTTAATAATGTTTCAGCAAATAAATAATAAACAGATGGAGTCAGGTTCTACCATTATTTTACCTGAGAAGAATTATTATTCTGAATGCTGTAGTTTGGATCTGGAATGTCCCCCAAAGTTCCACATGTCAAAATCTTGAACCCCTTTCCAGGGAACTAGTAGAAGGTAGTGGAACTTTTAAAAGGTGGGGGCCTAGTAGGAGGTCTTAGGACACTGGGGCTGTGCATGAGGAAGGCTTGTGGGGCCCTGCTATCTTCCTCTGTCTCTCTGCTTCCTTGCTGCTGTAAAGTGAACAACTTTGATCTGCCATCTATTCCCCACCATGATGCACTCTTTACCACAGTTCCAAAATTAAGGGACCATCGAATCATGGGCTAAAACCTCCAGAACAATTAGCCGAAATAACTTCCTTTGTATAAGTTGCTTATCTCAGATGATTTTTTATAATTATGGAAAGATAACTAACATGCTAAATAAAGAACAACATTGACTTTTCTAAAGTTAAATTTTCTTTTTGAGAACTATTTCAAGCATTTGTACAATAATTTCATTGCACTCAATAAGCAAGAAGTTTTATACTTGTACAATTATCCATTCATTGGCGATAAAAGAGAAATAATATTTTGATGCTGCCCTTAAGGGGCTTATGTTTTGATTGAGAAGACAAAAAACACAGCAAATAAATATTTTAAGCAAGTAGATACATGCAAGTTGATATGAAGGGCACCTAAAATGGAGCAATTATTTCTTAATGGGAATGAGTTACAACAGCAGGGGGAAAGCATAGTTAAAAGTACGTTTTGAGAAAAACAAGGGTAAGAACATGAAGTTTTGGAAAGTGGCAACAGCAAGATCAAAACCACGAGACATGAACTATCAAGGCTCATTCAAGGAGATCTGGGGCAATGGAGTAGATTGAGTGTGGTACACTCCAGTTGGAGCATGGAACAAAGATGCCTCAGCTGGATTCTCCACTCAGGGCTGGGGATGAACTGAAGATGAAATTAAAAAGACAGGAAAAGAGCAGACATCAGAGTATATGTAATTCTCTGGTAAACATAAAACACCTAGAGTTATAAGATGATATTTATTTCTTCTCATCGCCAGGGTCTCTCTGAAAGGGTTCCCAGCTGTTAGGAAAAGGGCTAGCTATGGTAATAAACATAAAGACATATTTGGAAAAATGTTAAATTTCAGTTCTCTCTGTCTTGTGGACATATGTATACAATCTTAACTCTTCCTCTCCACCAATTTCATTGAGTTTTGAGGGGTTGACAGGAAATAGAGGCTAGAGAAGTGGCTATATTTTTATACTTGGTTGGATTTTTGAGATGTTTAAAGTGCGTAGATTAAGTAGAAACTGTTGAATGATTGAGAACAAAAACTACTCAGTGTTCAAAAGATGTTAGCAAGCCAACAGATGGAACCACTTACCAAGAATTTTAGTGATGCTTGATCTTACTCAAAAGCAACATGCATGATTTTTATTCCCTTAAAAATTAGCCATGGATAAGTGGTTTGCTATGAAAGCCCATAAATATATGAGAAAATGCTCTACATCATTAGCTATAAGGGAAATGCAAATCAAAACTTCAATGAGATACCACCTCACTCCTGTTAGAGTGGCAAAAATGAAGAATACAAACAACGACAGATGCTGGAGGGGCTGTGGGAAAAGAGGAACACTGTTACACTGGTGGGACTGCAAACTGGTTCAGCCACTATGGAAAGCAGTGTGGAGAATCCTCAAAAAAATTAAGGATGGGGCTGGAGCGGTGGCTCAGCGGTTTTGGAGCTTGCCTGGCAAGCACGAGGACCCAGGTTCAAACCCCAGCACCATGTACACAACTAAGTGTTGGAGCAACGAAGACCATGTGAAAAACTAAATAAAGTTGTTTCTCTCTTTCTCTGTCTCTCACTGT
>PVKS010012228.1:0-54389 GCA_004027875.1 Aplodontia rufa | reverse complement strand
CTAACACACTGTTGGTGGAGCTGCAGACTGGTACAGCCCCTCTGGAAAGCAGTATGGAGAATCCTTAAAAAATTAGGGATGAGGGGCTGGTGCGGTGGCTCAGTGGTTTCGGTGCTTGTCTGGCAAGCACAGGGACCCGAGTTCAAACCCCAGCACCACGTACACAACTAAGTGTTGGAGCAACTAAGGCCATGTGAAAAACTAAATAAAGTTGTTTCTCTCTTTCTCAGTCTCTCTCACTGTCCCTCTTTCTTTAAAAAAAAAAAAAAAAAAAATTAGGGATGAGTCCACCATATGACCCTGCTATTCCACTCCTGGGTATCTTTCCAGGGGACTTAGAATCAGCACATTACAGTGACACAGCAATGTCGATGTTCATAGCAGCACAATTTACTATTGCTAGGCTATGGAAACAACCCTGGTGTCCCTCACTGGAAGAATGGATCCAAAAACTGTGGTACATTTATACCATGGAATATTACACAGCAATTAGAAACAATGATATTGCAGCCTTCGAGGGTAAATGGATGGTTATGGAAGAGATCATGATAAGTAAAATCAGCTTAACCCAGAGATCTAAGGGTCGATTGTCTCCACTCATCCGTGGAGGTGGGGACTAGACCCTGGACAATGAGAAAGTTGGTCTAGTAACATGAGTTAAATCCAGATAAGATGTAAAGCTTTACAATCTAATACTTTTTTTAGAGTTATAATGGGAAGGGGAAGGGAGGGATAAGGGAGGGTAATTGGAGGGGGGCACTCCTGGGGATAATTGCAATATCCAGAATATATACACATTTTATACACATTCTATATTATTTTGTTAAAATCTTGTAAGGTTGCTCATAAATTTAAAAAAAAAAATCCAGTAGGATGCTATCCTGAATTCAAAAATAGAAAAGTATCCAGTTTTAGTAGGTAGTATATTCCACTCCTTATAAAACATTCTTCTACCCTGTAGGTGACAAAGGCTATATAGCCTTTCCCCCATTTTCTCTTACCTTCTGTTTCAATCCTTGCCCACAGTATTTTTCTGACCTAAGGAACAGTATCGTCAACAGTCAGCCACCAGAGAAGCAGCAAGCCATGCATCTCTGTTTTGAAAACCTAATGGAAGGCATTGAGCGGAATCTTCTAACAAAAAATAGAGACAGGTAAGTGCAGAGGACCCTGCCAAGAAATCCTTGGCAATCGTTATATTTTAAATCATTGAAACAAGGGCATTTCTCTGTACACCTATATATGAAGCCCATCTAAATGCTGTCCAATAGAAAGCAAGCTTCATGAAATTTTAAATTTCTTAGTAGCCACATTTTTTAAAAGAGTAAAAAGAAACAGGCAAAATTCCTTTCAATATTTTATGTAACCCAGTTTATCTAAAATATGTCAATATATAATCAGTACTTTAAAATTGAGTCTTAACATTCATTTTATTGTACTGTCTTCAGAATCCTATGTATTTTATACTTAATAGCACATCCGTATTCAGAAGCTAAGTTTTCATCAGAAATCCTTGATCCATATTTTGATTTCATAAATTTTAAAGTTAACATAGTAGATTCTTATCCCCAGGTTGTTCCAAACATACTTACAAGTTTTCTAGTAATTGAACTGAATCTCTGGAGTTTTTTAATTCATTTTTATTTAATTCTAATTAAGGTGTTTTGATTTAAAATTAACTCAGGAATAATTGGGGAGCTGAATTTTAAGTTGTTTGATTCAGTTCTAAGTTGAACTGGTCACAGATGAAGTGCTAACGTGTGGTTAGTAGCTGCCATATTGAACAACAAACTTTATTCCACTAATCTCTTGGCATTAAGAAATACGATAGCTTCACCCTCTTACTACCCTCACTTTGAGGGTTACTTCTCACCCCTCTGATTGGTACTCCTTTTGTACTACCATGAGCCTAAAGTGGATTTCAGGTCCCCAGATTTGACCATCTCTGGTGTGCTATAAAATTGCCAGATACAAAGGGGCAAAACACAGCCAACATACCCTTATGGTTTTAAGAGTAAGATTAACTGACCTGGAAATAGAACCCATCTATTCATCTATTCCTGTGTTTTGCTTCTCAGTAGCCAATACTGTACTTTAAAAAAAAGAAAGTGTGTGTGTGTGTTGTAGATGTATGTATGCGCGTGTGTGTGTGTGTGTGTGTGTGTACACACACACAAACATACCACACACACACACACCTAAAATCTTTCCCTACCACCCTCCTCCAACCCACATGCATCCTCTCTGCAGGTTCACACAGAACCTGTCAGCATTCCGTCGAGAAGTCAACGACTCAATGAAGAATTCCACTTACGGCGTGAACAGCAATGACATGATGAGCTGACACCTCCTTGGACTCTACTTGTACAGATCAGTGTCCCTTTGGTGTGGCCCAGAGGGGTGAACAATTGCAAGGGAAAGGGCCTGGCTGAACGTGGCTCGTTCCTCCAGGGGTGCGGGGGAAATGGCAGAGGTCAACTAGCTACTTCCCCAGGGAATAGGGGTGTGTGTGCACTCACTAGGGGGCAGGGCGCTGCTGGTTCCTGGGGGACTGGGTGGGAAGGGTGGTGGGAGGAGACAGAGACAAAAACATCTGAGACTCCAGCCCCTCCCTTCTGGGGCCACCCAACGGGAGAGAACCCCCAGTGTCCTGCCACAACCTGCCTTGTATAAACATGTACATTTTTTCATAACATTTTGAACAAGGTTTATATTGACTCAAGTTTAAAAACAAAAAGTGTGACTGAAAAATTTTTACAGAGTCTAGTGCACCAATGCTGATGTGAGGGGTTATGTATGCGAGTGAAGAAAATGTGTATTCTGGTGGCCTGAAGCTTTACTGGACAAGGATGTGTGAAAGTGCAGAGATATATTTAGTGACACAGTGTAGAGAGGCAAAAAAAAAAAAAAAAACAAAGTAAAAATTCCAAATGTATATTTTTTCTTATTGCCCTTTCCTTACCCTAAAAATGAACACTTCCTATTGCTGTATTAACCCTTGTTATTAGGAACTCTAAGCCATGCCAGAGCACTGTCCCTTCCGATTAACTGTGGATGCTGCCCTAGGTCTCCTGACCTCTTGCAGTGACAAATAACTCCAGCTGAAAGTGTTTGGTGTTCTTATCTCCATCCTTTCCCCCACTTTGCTTACCTTCTTCCTCGAACAGATGCCTCTTGCTTTTAAAAGTCGGATTTAACTATGTGTTTTAGGGTTCTTGGTCTCTGTAAAGAGAGAGACCACTGAGAAGTAAAGGAGCCAGTTGCTGTCTGGTTGAGCAATGTGGATGAGTCCACCAGCGGCCTGACCACCTGTGGCCATAACTTTTGTCTTCCCCAGCCCTCGAGGCAGTGTGTATGGATGTGTGTGTGTGTGTGTGTGTGTGTGTGTGTGTGTGTGTGTATTTATGTGTGTACCCTGCACTCGTGAATGTATGAACTGGAGGAAGTTACGACAGGGGAGGGGTTCTTAATAACAAGGTCTACCTAGCATGAAGTATTTAACATTTTCCCACCCCTTGAAAATATACATTTTTATAAAATGAAAACCATAATAAATGTTTTGAATATAGAAAAATTAACCTACAGAAGAAAACTAGCGGAGAAAGCTGTTTGCCTTGTGCGTCTCCACAATTGTTCCTGCTAGTTGTTCACGTCTCTAGTTCAGCTCTTGCCCATGGGACGCTCGTCAATTAGGTTTTATTTTTATTTCTTTCCTTTACCCCCAGAAACAAGCCTGTTAATTTTTTTTTCTTTTCCTTTTCCTCTGGCGACTGTGTGGTGAATCCTTTCTTGCGTGATCAGGTTGCGGATAGACTTGTAAGGGTGTTTGCTGCATACAGTGTAAGCATTGTGACCGCCAATAAACTTCAATGGTTTCTACTGACCTGGTTTCAGCAATCAAATCTAGTGTGTGTCCAGGGACATGTCTCACTCTAAAGATGAAGCTGTTTGAAACATGTATTCTTAAAAGCCAGTGGATGACAGGGGCCTCTCAACCTTAAAAAAATTAACTTGTTTCTTATCAAACTAAGTCTGAGTGGTGGCAAACACCCATAATCCAGTGACTTGAGAGGCTAAGGCAGAGGATCACAAGTTCAAGGCTAGCCTGGGCCATTTAGCAAGACTATCTCAAAATATAAAAATTTAAAGGAGCTGGTGATGTTGCTCAATGGTAGAGTGTCCCTGGGTACAGTCCCCCATACCACCAAAAAAAGAAAGAAACTGGAACAATCATTGGACTGAATCTGACTTTTCAACTGACATACAGGGCATAGCATGTTGTCCACAGCTGTAAAAATGAAGCTGTTCTACCTCAGCTAGCATGAAGTGTTGCGATAGTCACATCCAACAAGCAGCAATTGACAGAAGCCCAGCTTTCTTAATGTTCTGACATTCGCTCATCTGATGACCCTGACAAGTTGAAGGGCAAATGTTATCCCCTGGAATACTTCAGACATATGAGCCAAATTTAACAAATGAAGAACGCTGGTGAATAATGGATTGCTCCTAATTCCTGAGCTGTGTAGTACCTGAGTATGCAGGAGCTTCATTCATTACCAGGAACATTGAAAAGCAGGTGTGTGTGTACCTTACTGAAGATTAATATCCAGTAACTCACAGGCTCAAGAGTGCCGCTCTTGTCTGCCTAAAACGTACCTTTTTTGTGTGTTGTTTCAGCCTTCTGGGAATAGGTATCACTGTCTCAGTTCTAAGTTGTTCTGAAGGCAAAAAAAAAAAATATTCTAATGGCTAAAAGGCAAAGGGCAAATCATTCTGGCATGGTCACAGGTAATTATGAAGGCTAAGGTGGGAAGATCTGCAAAATCATGCCCAACCTCACAACGTCAGCAACTTAGCAAGACCCCATCTCAAATGTAAAAGATAAAAAGGGTTGAAGGGATTTAGCTCAGTGGTAGAGAACCCCTGGGTTCAATCCCTAGTACCTCCAAGCAAAAAAAAAGGGTAAATAGAGTTGACTGATCCCAGCCAAGTTCTATCCGTGAGCCTAGTAGAAATTATCCAGTGAGTGTTGGGCTTCAGTGGTCAGCCAGACACTCCCTGCACACGCTCCAGGGACTTAGAATTCTAATTCTCAAGACACAAAAAATAACAACTTTCTCACAGGTACTTGAAGAAGACCACCCCCCCAACTATCTTGAGATGCCAACTGATCTGCAAAATCCGAGATCCTTCCCTTCAAAAATAGCTTGAGCCAAGAAACTTTCCAGACACAGTGCTTTCCTCAGGACAGGCCAGAGCAGTAGCCATGGGACTGTTGCCTCCTAATTGCCAGTTAGAACAGGTGATGCCCCCAAATAGCCTTTTTTTGGCCAATAATTATTAATTTCATTATGGTTCAACCTAATAAAAGCCAGGTTAAGTTTCAGTTTCCCTATAAAATTATATGCGGGTTTTATTGTCAAAAATGAATTTATATGGGAGTCTCTAGGCTATTTCCTAGGCACTTTTTCCTGACATAAATTGTAACTTCCCCTGAAACAACAAATTCTTTACTGTCAAATATTAAATGTTATTATGTGTGTGTGTCTTTGTTTTATTGGCTTGGCCCAAATAAAGTGTTATCTTTCCCACTAATGGGTAGATCAAAAGATGGGAGGCCGGGTGCTGTGGCCCACACCTTTAATCCCAGCTACTCAAGAGGCTGGGGTAGCAGGATTGCAAGTTCCAGCCCAGCCAAGGCAATTTAGCAAGACAGTGGCTTAAATAGAAAGAAAGAAAGAAAAAAAAAAAGGCATGGCAGCACATAACTCTGAGCCCAGGGACTCAGGAGGCTGAGGAGGATTGCAAGTTCATTCAACACCAGCCTCAGCAACTTAGCAAGCCCCTATCTCAAAAAAAAAACAAAAACAAAAAAACACAGTGGGTGGCTAGGGATGTAGCTCACTGGTAAAGAATCCCTAGGTTTAGTCCCAGTACCAAAAACAATGAAATTGGGCTCAGGGTCACAAATTTAAGTTTCTAAATTTTAAAATGTAACGACTTTCAGAAGTGGCAGCTTTCTAATGACAAAAGAAACCAACTAAGAAATCATTCTCCAAAATATGGACTAAAGGACTTTTTCTCCCCAAATGGGAAAAATCTTTATCAGTACCTTATGAAATTTCACCCAGGTACATAAAACTTTCCAAAAAACCCATGGTGATGGGATAATATTAAATATACAGATCGAAAACACCCTACTTGCCACCAGCCAATCCTGTCCTCATACAAAATTTTTGGTTAGATCTAGAAACCTAAGCTGGCATTTAATGTTGCTAAAGTCTCAAGTGCCAAAATAAAAAAGGAGAAAAAAATAGATAATGGAACCTGTAAAACCCTTAAGGCCTTGAAAACAAGTAAAAATAGGTGTATTTATCAGCCATAATTATCAGATGCTAGATAATGTCCAAGAGGGTTCGTCCCCTTAGCTGTCTTCTGAATCCATTATCTTTCCTTTGGGTGCCTTTGATGCTCTGACTTCAGTGGTTGGTTGGTAGCTACTTTAGTGTGTTTTCAGGACCAGTGGGTCAACTAGAGGACACAGCAGTGAGACATCAGACCATCGGGATGGAGGATGGAATCAAGTTTGGGAAATTACTTCCCTTCCTCAGAAAAGTTTTCTTGGAAAAACTTAACTGCCGCCCTTTGTCATTTGTTCATTCATCAAATATTTAGCATCTATAAATACCTTTCTGACGGTCAGCAGTGGAAAAGGAAACTTGGAAGAAAGCAGATGTCATTTGCATGGCAAATTTATTTCCACTTTTCTGTGTAAGAGCCCTCAATAGTTTAAACTGATTTTAAAATACAGTAAACAGTCTTAGGGGTGTAGTTCAATGTTACTTTTTTTTTTTTTTTTTTTTTTTAAAGAAGGACAGAGGGGCTGGAGCAGTGGCTCAGCGGTTACGGCGCTTGCCTGGAATGTACAAAGTACACAGGTTCACACCCCAGCACCACGTACACAACTAGAGTATCTTAGCAACAAAAACTACACGAAAAACTTAAAAGTTGATTCTGTCTTTCTCCTCTCCCTGTCCCTCTCTCTTAACAAAAAAAAATCGATTTTGTTTAGCTTTTCATGTGGTATTGGTTGCTTGGACACCTCATGTACATGGTGCTGGGGTTCGAACCTGCATCCTCACCCAGGCAAGCACTGTAAGGGAGGCACTGCTCCAGTCCCCTCAATGGTACAACACTGTTAGCATCTACAGGTCCCAGCAGGTCTCCTCTCCCCACCCACCCCCAAAAGTTAGGGTTTTAATTGTTTGACATCCAGGAAGACAGTTCACAAGCACTTAAGCACAGAGCAGCACCTATATATAGCCTAGCCCATCTCATTAAGTCGCAGTGAAGAATGACAAGTAGGGCACGTCCTGAACTCTTACTCTTAGTGAGTCACAAACTTAGCAAGTCAGGCATCAAGATTCAAGGTCTGGAGGACAACCAAGCTCACCGGATAAAAACTGACCAATGGATGGTGGATTTGGCCTATGTAAGGCTCAGAGCGGTAGGTACTGGCCACAGCTAGTAAAAGGGTGGGAGAATCTAGTCTTCAAGTCAGAATCTTCAAGTCTTCTCTCCCCAGCCCTTAAAAGATTATACTTTGCAGTGAAGGTAAAACATTGAAGCCAAATTAAAACTTGAAGCCAAATTAATTCATCTGGAAAATGAGAGTACTGAGATAATGGAAATCAAACCATTTCTTTTCTAAAACAGAATCAACTTTGTTTTCATCTGGCTTTTGGTTTTCTCACTTGTGTGTGTGGTGCTGGGGTTTGAACCCAGTCCTTGTGCATGCCAGGCCCTGTCCGCTCTAGCCCCTAAAACCATTTTTTAAGAAAACTAGGCCACCAGGCGTAGTGGTAGATGGCTGTAATCCCAGCCACTAGCGTAGCTGAGGCAGGAGGGACCAGTCTAGGCCATCATGTGCAACTTAATACCCTGTCCCATAAGGGCTGGGGATGTAGCTCAGTGGTACAGCGCCCCTGGGTTCAAACTCCAATACCAAAAAAGAAGTAACAGGCTCTTATTATTTCATCAGAAAATTTCCAGTTAGCCAAGTGTCACAAAGCAGATCAGGCTACAAGGTTTGCCAATCCAGCTACAAACACCGCAGTGGGATCCTTCCACTAGACAGATGCAACTGCTGCCTCTGCCTGCACACCCACTCTGCTGGACCTAATCTGGGCCCGAGGCTGCCTGGTTTGAGCCGTTTAAATCCACACTGTCAACACAGGCCTCTACGGGAAGGAAAAGAGCAGAAGCCGCTGGCACCGTCCCGCCTCAACCTTAGACGAGGAAGGGAAAGCTCGCCTGGGACAAGGCGGTGTTAAGCACGCGCCGGGCGAGCGCCAGCCGCGGCCGGCCCGCGAACCCGGAAGTGGTTCCGAGCGCCACGGCGTCCGAAGGAGGGGCGGTGCCCCCGTTGCGTCTGCGCACACGGCCCACCCTGAAGCCCCACCCCCGCCTCGCAGTCCCGCGCAGGCGTAGTAGGAACTCGGCCCGCGTAGGCTTGAGTCTGAGACCTGCGCTACGCTGCGGTGCGGGATGGTTGGTGGCCTCACACCCTGTCTCCGCCGTGCCAATCACAGAGCCCTGTTCAAGGCCTGCGGTGCGGAGATTGAGGACTTGGTCTCTGGCTGGGAAGAGCCCAGTGGAGCAGGCGCACAGATGCGCACGTGTGGCCGGGAGCGCTGGGAGAACGCAGGAGCACCCGGGCAGGACTGCGCCGTCGAAGAAGGCACGGACGCCGGCCTGAGATAGCACGCACCTCCTTAGGAGTTTCACGGAGAAGACAGGAGGGCTGCAGCCGTGGCTGAGTGGTACAGCGCTTGCCTGGCCTGCGCGAGGGACCCGGGTTCGAACCCCAGCGCCACGTACAAAAGCCAGATGAAAAGCTGAATAAGTGATTCTCTTTCTCCCTCTATATGTGGCTGGAGAGTGTAGCCTTGTATGTATCTGGTCGAGGGGTGGGGCACAAAAGGTGAGATTTGATCCTAATTGTTCTTTTTTTTTTCCCCCTCAGGACTGAGGACCGAACTCGGGGCCTTGAGCATGCTAGCCAAGCGCTCTGCCACTGAGCTAAATCCCCAACCCCATCCTAATCGTACTTAGTTTCCAAAGGCCAGTTGGCAAAGCAGCCCAGTGCCCAGGCTTTCTTTACCCACCAGGTAGTGGGTTACACATGTGAATCAAGGCAAGGGTTCAGAGAAAAGAGTAGAGAGATTGTTTTGTTTTTTTAATGCTATCAGGGATTGAACCCAGCAGCGCTTATCCATGAGCCACATTCCCAAACCCTTTTTATTTTGAGACAAACCCTGGCCTGGCTAAGTTGCTGAGGCTGGCTTTGAACTTGCCATCCTCCTGCCTCAGCCTCCCAAGCCACTGGGATTACAGGACTGCACCACCACACCCACCAGGAGAGGAGTAATTTTAAGAGAAATGAAATCAACAGGGCTCTGTGACCAGTTGGATATGGAGAGTAAGGAAGAGACATCCTTGCATGATTCTCAGGTTCCAGAATAGAGCCGCAGGTTCTGAAGAAAACTCTGATCCAAAGAGGTTTCCTGCTTTTGCAAGCATAATAGAGATAATACCAGACACACACAAGCTCAATAGGAGGGAACACTTCCCAACTCATTTTACTAAATAAGCATCTCCCAAGCTGAAACCAGACATTAAATAAAGGAAAAAAGCAAAACAAAAATATTTGTTAGATTAGTATCCTTTATGAATTCAGATACAAATATAAATAAGGCACATCCAACAACATATAAAAGAGATTTTGGGCAAGAGGTATTGATTGATCTAGAAATACAGGTTGGTTTAACATTCAAAAACATAATTTACCATAGAAACAATGTAAAGGAGCAGGGATGCAGTGGCACACACCTGTAATCCCAATGCTAAGGCAGGAGGATGGCAAGTTCAAAGTCAGCCCTAGTAATTGAGAGAGACCTTGTCTCAAAATTCTCAAAATTAAGAAGGCCTGGCAGTATGACTCAGTGGTTAAGCACCCCTGGGTTCAATACCTGGTACCCCAAAAAAATTACAAAGGATAAATAATAGATCATTTCAATAAATGAAAATTATAAAATTCAATACTTACTCATGGTTTGCTTTTGTTCTTGTTGTTTTGTTGGTTTGTTTTTTGCAGTGCTAGGATTGAACCTGGGTGCACTTTATCACTAAGGTCATTCCCAGCCCTTTTTAATTTTTATTTTGAGGCAGAGTCTCACTAAATTGCTGAGGCTGGCCTCAAATGTACCATCCTCCTGTCTCCTCAATCACTGGGATTACAGATTTGCACCACCATACCCAGCTATTAATAAGTTAAAATAAATAAAAACTTAGCAAAGTAGGAATAGAAAGAAACTCTCTGTTATTGCTTTTTATTTTTTTGTTGAGCTGTGAGGTCAAACCCAGTGCCTCATGCATGCCACCCTGCAACAGCCCCAGCTCCAAATTAAATGTTCTTAACCCTAAAGGACATCTGGAAAAAGCCTAAACCGGGCACAGAGGCACACACCTGTGATCCCAGCCTCTTGGGAAGCTGAGGCAGGAGGAGTGCAAGTTCAAAGACAGTCTCAGCAACTTAGTGAGACCCTGTCTCAAAAAAAAAAAAGGGCTGGGGATGTGGCTCAGTGGTTAAGTGCCCCTGGGTCCAATCCCCAGTGCCCTATCCCAACCCCAAAAAGCCTGTAGACAACAGCATAGTTACAGGTGAAAAATAGTGTCACCCCTAATGTCAAGAAGAAGGTAAGAATGCCCATTCTCACCACTTCTATGCAGTATTTTACCAGAGGTTCTAACCTAATCAATAAGACACAAGAAGGAAAAGGCACACAGATCAGAGAGGTAGAAATAAAACTCGACTCACAGCTGTCGTAATTTAGGGTACAAAAAAGCTACTGGAAAAAGTTGAAGTTAGCAGAAACACAATGCAAGACCCATACAAAAATAAAATTATAAAGTGCTTGTCTAGCATGTACAAGACCCTGGGTTTAATCCCCAGCAACACACACACACGTTGTATTTTTTTTTTAACAGTGAGAAAGAAAAAACCTGTTTCATCTGGTTTTTGTTTCTCTGACACTTCTTTGTGTATGTGGTGCTGGGGTTTGAACAGGGTCCTCCTGCACACCAGGCAAGCGTTCTAACCACTGAGCAACCGCACCAGCCCCCACAAATTGTATATCTGAATACTAACAATAAATGAGTTGAGGAAGAAATTCTTAAATATATGCCATATGCTTTAGCATCTAAAACACTAAAGTAGGGCCTGGAGCTGTGGCTAAGCAGTAGAGTGCTTATCTGGCATGCAGGAGGGGCTCAATCCCAGCACCACATACATAACTGTCGGAAAAACAAAAACCAGATGAAAAATAAATAAAAATTGATTCTTTCTCTTAAAAAAAATTAAAACCACAAAGTATATAAAAATAAATTTAACAAGATAGAGGTCAGAGCCAGGCACGGTGGCACACACCTGTAATCCCAGCAGCTCAGGAGGCTCAGGCAAGAGGATCACAATTTCAAAGCCAGCCTCAGCGACTTATCAAGGCCCTAAGCAACTTAGAGAGACGCTGTCTCAAAACAAAAAATAACAGCAAAATAAAAAAAGGCTAGGGAGGGGCTGGAGCAGTGGCTCAGCAGTTACAGTGCTTGCCTGGCATGAGCAAGGATGCAGGTTCAAACCTCAGCACCAGGTATACAATGAAGTGTCAAAGCAACAAAAGCCACATGAAAAATAAAAATTTAAATAAAATTGATTCTTTCTCTTTCATTGTCCCTCTCTCTTAAAAAAGGGGGGACTGGGGATGCGGCTTAATGGTTAAGCCCCCCTGGTTTCAATCTCTGGTACCAAAAAAAAAAAAAAATACATCCCAGATCTGTACTCTTACCTTTTTTTTTTTTTTTTAGAAGAGTAAAAGAATTAGGATTTATTTAAGGAAAGAGAGCAGAGACTCCACAAGGTGGAGGGGTACCTGGAAGCAGGACACCCCAGATCTGTACTCTAAAATCTACAAACCCTGCCTAGGAAAGTTTAAGAGCTAAGCAGATTGTAACATGTTCATGGATTGGGTAACTCAAAACTATCACTTACCCCCACCTTGTTCTTTGCATTCGGTAAAATCCCAATGAAAATCTCAAAAGGGTGTGTTATAAAAACTGACAAGCTGATTACAAATTTTACATAAAAATGCAAAGAATATAAGAACAGAGGGCTGGAGCTGTGTGTAAGCTTGCCTGGCATACACAAGGACCTGGGTTCGAACCCCAGCACCACATACGCAACTAAGTGTTAGAAAAACTAAAACCAGATGAAAAAATAAATAAAACTGATTCTCTCTTTCATTGTCTCTCCCTCTTTCTTTAAAACTGTAAGGAAAGAGGAGAGTGAAGGAAATAGAAGCCCGGCAGCTCAACAGTAACAGTTTATTCAGGAGAAACCTGTGGAGGGAGGGTCCAGTGTCAAGAGCCCTGCCTCACCTGAGTTAAGACTCGGTCTCTCACCTTTTGGTTTCAAATAGTAAAGAATTAAGTTTATTGAAAGTTAAGTGCAAAAGATAGACATTTTTCTTTTTTAAGGAGAGAGGGACAGTGAGAGAGAGGGAAAAAGATAATTTTATTTAGTTTTTCATTTGGTTTTTGTTGCTCTGACGCTTTGTTGTGTACATGCTGCTGGGGTTCAAACCTGGGTCCTGGCGCATGCCAGGCAAGCACTTTAACCATTGAGCCACCACTCTAGCCCCAAAAGATAGATTTTTGTTGTAAACATTACTGTAATCTCAAAGTAAACAGGGTATATAAAAATTATATTTCTTGGTGCATAGCTATTATACAAATTGAATGCTTCTACACTTGTTAATTCCATTTTGTATTTTCCTTGTAAAACTTTAAAATTGTTGCCTATTGGGACTGGAGCGGTAGCTCAGCAGTTACAGCGCTTGCCCAGCAAGCCCGAGTACACGGGTTCAAACCCCAGCACCACGTTCACAACTAAGTGTCAGAGCAACGAAAACCATGTGAAAAACTCAATAAAAATTGATTCTCTCTGTCTCTCTCTCTCTCTCACTGTCCTTCTCTCTTTAGAAAAAACAAAAGTGTTGCCTATTAGTGTTTTGTACAAGTACTACCACGCCATCACCTACAGGACAGATAAGATATAATTCTAACTTCAAGTGGTGTTACTGACCCAAATTAAACAAAAGGGGTAACTATAAAGCTGTATACATTAAGACTAAAGCCCAGTACTCCCAGGGCTGGAGCGGTGAGCGGTGGCTCGGGAGTTACAGTGCTTGCCTGGCGTGTACGAGGGCGCAAGTTCAAACCCCAGCCCCACGTATGCAACTAAGTTTCTGAGGAATGAAGGTCACATGAAAAACTAAAGAAAAATTGCTTCTCTCCTTCTCTCTCTGTCCCTTCTTTCTTAAAAAATAAATAAATAAATAAAAAGACTGGTGAAACTGGCCTGCTGGATGTTTGATACCAAAGTTAAGGAAGTTAAAGGGTTAAGGAAAAAGTCAATATTTAAGGAAATTAAAGGGTTAAGGAAGGAAAAAGTCAGTAATTTGGCCCTTACTCTGTTTGGTCAGCCAAAACTCAGGGGACAATGGAGCTTCTCTAAGCCAAACAGTGCACAGTCTGCAAAGAGGATGGTCATTGAAAAGGGAAATGTCCCTAATGCTTCCAAGGGAAGCCACATACCGTCAGCAAGACTCTGACCCATCCTGGCAGATGGCACCACTGGTAGAGGAAAGCTAAAGGAGCCAAGAGGCTCTCACAAGTCCCCAAGAGTGGCCTCCTGAGGAATCTCAGCTGACCTAGGAATAGATAGGCAAAAAAGTCCATTTTGAACACCTGGCAGGAGAGTTATAACCAAAGCACAGCCACACAGGGCATTTTTTTTTTTTAAAGAGGAGGACAGTGAAAGAATCAATTTTTTTTAAACAACTTTGTTTAGTTTTTCACATGGCTTTAGTTGCTCCAACACTTAGTTGTGTACGTGGTGCTGGGGTTTGAACCCGGGTCCTCATGCTTGCCAGGCAAGTGCCGAAACCACTGAGCCACCGCTCCAGCCCCATCAATTTTTATTGAGTTTTTCACATGGCTTTCATTGCTCTGACACTTAGTTGTGTACATGGGTCGTGGGTGCTGGGGTTTGAACCTGTGTACTTGCACTTGCTGGGCAAGCCCCATAGCTGCCAAGCCTCCACTGCAGCCCTCCCACACGGGCATTTAAAAGGAATGACACCGATTCTTTTAGTGTAACTTGTGTTATGCTTGTGTCATTTCTCCCACAAGTAAATGAAACTGGGAGATTAGAAAGAAAGGGTTACAGAAGACACTCTCCAAGTTACAAGTTTGTACTAAGTCCGTTTGAGATCCCCAAATTTCCCTAACTTCCTATATGGGTAAACTCAATCTGTTTTTCACTGGTATGATTATTTAATTCTAATAATTAAAAAGCCACCTTGTAGAAATCAGATGGCATTCCCCACCTCAAGGGGACACCTGTGCCATTATAAAAATTAAATGTGCTCCTAGCAACTCTACCAAGGTTTCTAAAGCTGTGAATTGCCTCCACTCACAAGTAAATGACATGTCAGACCACACCCTAAGCTCTAGACTATCTTCATGGTCTTCAAAGGCTGGCTGATAACACTGATTGTTTTGTACTAATTGCTTGCAGAAAATTGTTTTGTTGCATTGTTTATTGTTCTAGCATGATCCCTCCCCCATGTACAGCATTCCCAGTCACCTGACAACCGCCACCATCATGGACCTCTGGATGCCCTGATGCACGAGATGCCTAGAGTCCATTAAGCACCAGGTGGTCCTGAAAATACAACCCTCCATGCGCTGCCTCCCAACTTCTACTGAGGCTCCTCAGATAGACCCTCTGGAGAGTTTCCCTGATTGCCAAAGCCAAGGCCCCACCATCAGCATGAAGAAGCCCCATCGGTCATCACTCTTTCCCCCAAAGGTAGTCAAGGACCTCTTCAGAAGGTAATTGAGGCGGGAGACAGATTATACATAGACAAATAGAAATGAGGACCTCAGAAAATGGGATTCCACCACCCCAGACTAAAATCCTAGGCTAAAATCTTTTTGGTTTTGGCTGCCTAAATGGAAGGCCCCACTCACACGTAAATGACCATCTCCTGTTCTTGGCAGGGGCACCCTAACCAAATTCAATGCCTCCATTCGTTTTAACACGCACCTTAACTCCTTTATCCTCTACGCCAACCAGAAGCCTTTCTTTCCCCTCTAACACCACTGTCAGCTCCCCTCCCTGCGGTGTCAGTCAAAGTGTGGGGTATCTCCAAGCCCACTGTGACCACCCACCACACTCCCACTAAAATTCCCCTACAAGACCCTGGCGCCAGCTAAAGCAAATTATCTCCTATCACCTCTCTGGCTGCTTCAATTACAAGTAGAGATCTTCTTCCTAGGCAGAATTAATACTTAAGTCTGTTTATCCACTAACTGGATAAAAACTTGATACCCTTGGCCCAAATTACCAGAAGTTACTCATGTGAGCCAGACAGCAAACCCCCTACTCACTGTTTTGAAATCTACTGACTTGAGCCCTTATTGGAATCTATTGACTCCCAGCCCTTATCAGAAAAGTCATGTCCTACCGAAACTTCCACTTTAACCAGAAAACCTTGGCCCCCTCCCCACCCCTCATTCCCTCTGTATCTACTCCAGGCTGTAAGCAGCCCAGGTTCCACTGGGGCCCCCTCCGCAAGTTTCTCCTGAATAAACCTGTGTTACTGTGGAGCCGCAGCTCTCGGACTTTATTTCCTTCATTTCGCCTCTTTCCTTACAAACGTCATCTAAAAGATGAACCAGCAAGCGACAAGGGAGGTGAAAAATCTTCGGAATACACATATTTGACCCAAAACAAGTGTCCAGCATATATAAACAATCTCTATAACTCAAGAAGAAGAATAACTTCATTTTAAAAATTGGCAGAGGGGCTGGAGCGGCGGCTTGACGATTACGGCGCCTGCCTGGCATGTGTGAGTATGCAAGTTCAAAGCCCAGCACCCACATACACAACGAAGTGTCTGAGTAATGAAGGTTACTTGAAAAACTAAATAAAAATTGATTCACTCTTTCTCTCTCTCTCTCTCTCTCTCACTGTCCCCTCTTTCTTTAAAAAAAAAAATTGGCAGAATACTTGGGGCTGGAATAGTGGCTCAGCGGTTTGAGCACTTGCCTGGCATGCATGAGGATGTGGGTTTGAACCCATATACACAAGAAGGTATCTATCCATGAAAGCCACATGAAAAACTAAATAAAGTTGATTCACTTCTCTTTTTCTCTGTCACAGTCCCTCTCTCTTAAAACAAAACAACAAAAAAAGGAAAGATAAATAAATAAAAGCCACGATGAAATAGCACTAGAAATTGAGATGCATCCACTAGAATGGCTAAAATTAGCAAGACTGGCAATGTTGAGGAAGATGCAGAGCAATCAGAATTCTCATACCTTGCAGGCAGAGAAGAGGTAGTCAAAGCCCCCGCCATCTCCCACAGACCCACAGAGCATCTGCAGACTGGGTGGTCAGAGTGAGCAGCTGCAGGCCTGGGGGTGGGGGAGACACCCCACCCCCACCCCCTAGGCCATGACAGTGGGGCTCACTAAGCCATCCTGCACCAGCTGCAGCAACCTCACCTGGGCACTTGTTAGAGATGCAAATTCTCTAGGCCCCAGCCAAACCTACTCAATGGGAAACTGGAGGTGCGGCCCTGCAAGGTGTGTTTAATGAGCCCTCCAGGTGATTGTGGGGCACAAAGAGGAGGAAAGAGTGGACTGGGAAGAGGGCTGCTTTTCAGGCTGATTGGGCACCTCCCCTTCCCCTTCCCTCCTCTGGCTTCTTTAACAGCCTGGTGTGGGCGTGCAGCCCTCTGGTGAAGGGGACTGAGGCTGAAGTCAGCAGGACCAGTGGGACAACTCATGGCCTGAAAGGCAGTACGGTGAGATTTAAAAAGGGTCCCAGGGATGGCCGGGACCCAGGGGATGGGTGCAACTAAGCCATTTACTAGGGCCCCCCACCCCTGGCACCCTACCACACCACCAGGGCCAAGGGGCAGCCAGCTAAGCTCACAGCAAGCCTCCAGGCTGGGCTGGGGGAAGCACCCTCCTCTCCCTAATACTGCCGTTTGATGTCTGCGCTGCCCTCATCTGTGGGGCCGTGGTCCTTGTTCGTCCTCCGGGAGTTTAAAAGGAGCCCTTGACCATGGCAGCCTCTCTCAGGCTGCAACCAAGGCCTCAGCACTTGACCCTGCCAGCTGGTCGGAACCGCTCAGCAGAGTGCTGCTCAGTTCCAAGCAGGCCCAGGCCATGCCTCACCACAGCCCTCTCCTTACAGTTGCCACCCCCGCTGCTCTGCTCAGGGACATGAGTCGCCCCAGCACCAGCAGCACGGCTGAGAAGGCAGCAAGGACAGTGCTCTGGGGTGAGTGAAGTCAAGACCCGGCCTGTCGCCATGGGGGTGGGCCACAGGGGAGCCTCTGCGGGGCGCACTTCCACCCTCCATCCCTTGGCAGGTGGCGAACTGAACCTGGAAAAGCGGACCTGCACCTTCAGACCGCAAGTGGAGAGGAAGGAGAGCTGCAAGCTGTTGCTCAATGCGGTGGGTGCCCCTCCAGGAGGTAGGAAAGCAGCATTCCACGGTCTGCCCTTGCGTGACAGGTGCCTCTGTTTAAACCGCTCTCAGATTTGCTTGGGGGAGAAAGCCAAAGAGGAGGTGAACCGAGTGGAGATCCTGCCTCCCACAAACCAGGAGGACAAGAAGACACAACCTGTCACCATTGCCTCGCTGAAGGCCTCGGTCCTGCCCATGGTGAGCCTTTCCACCAGCCCCACCTGAGCGCGGGCCTGGTCACCAGCTTGGGACCTTCATGCCCCGAAAGTCCTGCTGTGCTTAAGCAATTTAGCCTGTGACTCAGTCCACTGTTCATCCCAGCATCATGACCTTGGACCTTGGGCAAGTCAAAAATCTCCCTTCAAAAACTACAGCTTTAGCCCAGCTCTGTGGCGCACACCTGTGATTCTAGAGACTTGGGAGGCTGAGGCAGGATGATCTCTAGGTCAAAGCCAGCTTCAGCAATAGAGGGAGGCCCTGTCTCAAAATAAAATATAAAAAGAGCTGGGAATGTGGCTCAGTGGTTAAATGCCCCTTGGTACCAAAAATACATAAATAAAATTAGAAAATTTTTAAAAAGTTTAAAAAAGGCTGGGGATGTGGCTCAGTGGTTAAGTGACCCTAGGTTCAATCCCTGGTACCAAAAAATAAAAAAATAAAAAAATCTGGCCCAGCACAGAAATATTCCCAACCACTGATTATTTTGTACATAGCTGCCAGAAAGATTCCTTCTGTGTATTTTTTTTTAATTCGTGTGTGTGTGTGAAGTTGGAGATGGAGCCCAAGGCTTCACTGCATGCTAGCCAAGGGATTACCAGTGAGCTACACTTCCAACCCCAGAAAGATTCTTTTAAACACAAGTCAGATCATGTTGCTTCTCTGCTGGAACATTAGGTCAGTGGCCTCCCAATCTATTCAGGATAAGACTGGAAAGTCAGAGTAGGGGGCAGTGGTGCTCACCTGTTCTTCCAGTGAATTGGAAGGCCAAAGCAGGAACACAGCAAGCCTCAGCAATTTGGGGAGACCCCATCTCAAAAAAAAAGGGGGGGGCGCTTAATCACAGAGCCACAATCCCAGCCTACGTTCAATCCCTGGTATCAAACAAAAAAGATTTGAGAATCATATGGCCCACCTCAATGCCCTCAGCAACCGCCCTGGCCTCAGCCTTTGCCTCTCTCCCGCCTCTAATCCTGCTCAAACCACATTTGTTTCCCTGCACTGCTTTGTTTTATTTCGTTTTGGTTTTGGTACTAGTGCTGAACTTAGAGGCACCCTACCACTGAGCTATATCTTCAGCCCTTTTTTATTTTTATTTTTAGAGACAGGATCTTGCCAAGTTGTAACAGCTGGCCTCAAACTTGTGATCCTCTTGCCTCAAACTCCCAAGTCCCTGGGATTACAGGTGGGCATCACCATGCCCGGCCCCTGACTGTATCTGATACTCCAAACACGCCTACTCCTCAGGGTCCCTACGTTGACTGTCCCATGCCAGAAACACTCCTGTGTGTTCCCGTGGCTTGCCTTCCCACTGGAATCCAGTCTTGCTTCCCATGTCGTCTCATCTAGGATCTTTCCTGCCCTCTTCCTGCCTCACCCATAAGTTCCCCTCCACCCCCACCCTGTGACTCATCACTGCCATCAGGTTTGATTTGTGTGTTGTCTGTGTCCCCAACCAGAATGTAAGTTCCAAGACAGCAGGGGCTTGTCCTGTTTTGTTTGCTATATTCTCAGGGGCCTACATAATTGTGCCTCTCAGTGCAGGAAATCCACCTATAGTGAATGGGTGGTTAAATGAATGAGTTAGTGGAACTGGTATGATTTTAAGGTATTATCATTTACTTCTTGGTTATAGGTCCACCCAAAGGCAGTTTATCAGCTTCATTGAGGTACGATTTATGTCATACCAATTTTCAGTGTCAAGTGTACACCAGGATGTGTTTGAATATACTTGTGGGCCACAACCCCAATCAAGGTAGAGAAAATTCCCATCACTTCCCAAAACTTCCCTGTGCGTCAGCCTTTTCCACCCATGCCTGTCTCTGACAACCATTGATCCACTTTCCATCACTATGGTTTTGCATTTTCTAGAATTTCCCTTAAATGAAACCATGCAGTATGTAGTCGCTTGTGCCCGCTGCTTTCGCTTGGAGTAGTGATTGGAGATTTATCTTGTTAATAAAGCAGTAACGTGCTCCATTCTGTACTGGAGTGTTACATCCTCCATATCTCGCTTCGTTACATCACCTGGCTATGGACGTCTGGTAGTTCCCAGTTTTAAACTATTATGAGTAAAACTGCTGGGAACATTTGACAGCGTTTGGGAAGACATACGTTTCCTTTCTCCAGAGTACAATGCGAGGGGTAAAATTACTGGATGGTATGACAAGCATACGTTAAACTGAATACAAAACTGCCAATTTCTTTTCCAAATTGCTCTATGATTTTGTGTTCCTATCACCTATGTTTGAGAACTCCAGTTGCTCCCTGACCTCTCACAGTTCATGTCCATATTGGGCATTTGTCTATGTTCCCTGGAGAATTGTTTATTAAAGTCTTCATTCATTTTTTTTCTTTTGATTTCAGTTTAATTACTTTAATATTTGTCTTCTGTTGAGTTATATAGTTCTTTCTACATTCTGCTTAAACATCCCTTATCAGGATGTTAGCAATATTTCGTTCTGTTCTACAGATTTTCTTTTCATTTTGCTGCTATCATTTCCAATGCAGGTTTTAATTTTGGTATAGTATAATTTATATATTTTTCTCTTTTGTTACTTACGCTTTTGGGGTTGAATGAAAACTGTTTCCTAACCCAAGGGCACAAAGATTCATACCTACAACTTTATAGCTTTAGTTCTTACATTTCAGTGTATGGTCTATTTTGAGTGAACTGTGTATATGGTGTGAAGTACACAGATGGGATTTTTGTGTGTGGCCCTGGGGATTGAACGCAGGGCCTAGAACATGCTAGCAAGTGCTCCAACCCTGAGCTACATCCCCAGCATTTTTTTTGGGGGGGGTGGACCTGTGATTGACTGAGTCACATCCCAGCCCTTTTTCATTTTTTTACTTTGAGATAGGGTCGTCCTGAATTGCTTAGGATCTCATTAAGTTGCTGAGGCTGGCTTTGAGCTTGCTGTCCTCCTGTCTCAGTCTCCTGAGCCACTGGGATTACAGGCATGCACCCAGCTCCCAGAGCTTTTTATTTGGAAGTAGCATCTCACTATATTGCCTTAAACTTGTGGTTCTCCTGCCTCACACTCCTGTGTAGCTGGGATTATAGGCATGTGCTAACTGTCCCAGCTAGATGGGATTTTTAGATTTCATTTTGCAATTGTTCATTGCTAATATACAGCTGTATAATTGGGTTTTTTTGTTTGTTTTTTTTTTTTTCAGAGAGGGACAAAGAGAGAGAGAGAGAGAGAGAATCAATTTTATTTTATGTGGCTTTCATTGATCCAAGACTTCCTTGTGTACGTGGTGCTGGGATTTGAACTCACATCCTCGCACATACCAGGCAAGCACCATAACTGCCGAGCCACTCCTCCAGCCCTGTACAATTGGTTTTATATCCTATATCTTTGCTAAATTTACATATTAGTCCTTGCAACATTTTGATTTCTTAGAATTTGTTATGTGCATGTTTGTGCACATAGAGAAAGTGGCTGATGCCTATAGAATCTCAGCAGCTAGGGAGGCTGAGACAGGAGACTTGCAAATTCCTGACCAGCCTCAACAACTTAGTGAGACCCTAAGCAGTTTAGCAAGACCCTGTTTCAAAAAATAAAATTAAAGGGTTGGTATCATGGCTCACCGGTTAAGCACCTCTGGGTTCAATCCCTGGTACCAAAAGAAAAGAAAAAAGCAGCTTAACTTTACTTTCCATCTGCGTGCGCCTATGCCTCTATGCACATTTCTGGTCACGCTTCACTGATTGGGACCTCGAGTACGATGCTGGATAGCAGTGGTGAGAGCAGGAGGAGCATCATGCCTTCCTCCAGGTCTCCAAGGAAAAGCATGTGGTCTTCCTGGTGAGGAGGTGCTGTATCAGGCTGATGGTGTTCCATCTAGTCCTCGTTTGCTGAGATATTTTATCATAAACAGGTATTCAATTTTGTCAAAGGATTCCTCTCTGTGTCTATTGAAGTGATTTTTTTTCTCCTTTATTCTATTATGTGGCAAATTCATTGATTTTTTTGGTCAATTACATTTATTGATTACTCTTCATTCCTGGAATGAACTCCATTTGTCATAATTATCCCCTTACTGTTGGATTCTATTTGCTAATATTTTATTAAGGATATTTGTGTGCGCTTGTGAGCAACATTGTCTGTAATTTTCTGTTTTTGTCTGGCTTTACTATCAGGGTAATGCTGGCCTCAAAATGAGAAAGAGGATCTGGGCACCCTAGCACACCCCTCAATCCCAGGGGCTCAGGAGGCTGAGGCAGGAGGAGCACAAGTTCAAAGCTGGCCTCAGCAACCTAGTGAGGCCCTAAGCAACTTAGTGAGATCCTGTCTCAAAATAAAATATAAAAGGGCTGGGATGTGACTTGATGGTTAAGCGCCCTTGGAAGAGTTCATATAAATTTGGTAGAATTTACTATTGAAGCAATCTGGTGAACTTGTGTGTGTGTTGGGGTGGGGGGAGACAGAAAAACAAGGTCTCTTGGTTTTGCCCAGGCTGCCCATGAACCCTAGGGCTCACATGAGCCTCCTGTCTCAGCCTCCTGTGTAGCTGGGACTATAGCTACATGGCTTTCATTCACCTTTAACACGTTAGGACATCTTTTCATGAGAGAGCTTCTTTTGGGTCTTTCAAAGATGTTTTCCATTTCATCTAAATTGTCAAATTTCTTGGCATGAAGTTGTTCATGACCTCCCTTTGTTCTGTCTGTTCTCTGTAGTGATGTCTGCTCTTTTGTTTCTGATATTGATTAATTTGTTCTTTTTTAATCTTGTCCAGAGATTTAATAGTTTTACTAATTTCTCTATCAAACACTAGCTGTTGGTCTCATCAGTTTTCTGTTTATCCACTTTTATATTTTATTGATCTAGTCTTTCATTTCTTTTGGTTTATTTTGAATTTAACTTATTCTTTATTTTTTGTTACCAGAGATTTAACCCAGGGGCCACATCATCCCCGGTCCTTTTTTTTTTTTTTTTTTTTTTTTTTTTTTTTTTTTTTTTTTTTTTTTTTTTTTTTTTTTTTTTTTTTTTTTTTTTTTTTTTTTTTTTTTTTTTTTTTTTTTTTTTTAAGAAAGAGGGGCAGTGAGAGAGAATCTTATTTTTTTATTTAGCTTTTCATGTGGACGTCAGTGCACAAGCCTTCGTTGTGTACATGGTGCTGGGGTTTGAACTCACGTAGTTGTGCATGCCAGGCAAGCGCCATAACCGCTGAGCCACCACTGCAGCCCCCTTTTCATTTTGAGACAGGGTCTTGCTAAGTTGCTGAGGCTGGCCTTGAACTTGTGATCCTTCTGCTTTAGCCTCCCAAGTCTCTGGGATTATAGGCATATGCTACCACACTCAGCTTAGTTTACTCTTCTTGGTTTTTTGTTGTTTCGGTTTGGTTTTTTTGTGTGTGTTTTATTTGTTTTGGGGTTTTTTTTTTGCTTTGTTTTGATTTTTTAGATTTTTTTTGCAGTGCTGGGGCTTGAAGCCAGAGCCTCACATGTGCTAGGCAAGTGCTCTACCACTGGGCTACATCCCCAGTTCTGCTTTGTTCCTTTTGTATTTTATTTATTTATTTATTTATTTTAAAAGAGAAATAGACAGTGAGAGAGAGAGAGAGAGAGAGAGAGAGAAGCAATTTTATTTAGTTGTGTATGTGGTGCTGGGGTTTGAACTCGTGTCCTCATGCACACCAGGCAAGCACTGAACCTCTGAGCTACCACTCCAGCCCTCCTTTTGTATTTTATAAAGAGAGAAACATATACATGTATGCACACATACACATGTATATATACATATATGTGTGGTATATATAATATAGCATACGCTATGTATATATATGTGACATACAAATATATTTTTTAGGTCTTTTTATAACAAAGCAATTCATGCTATGATTTCCTTCCAAGCACCTTTCAAATTAAGCTCACAAATTTCGGTATTATTTATATTTTCATTTAGTTCATATCATTACCACTTTCCTTCATCAGTCTGAGGTATTTACAAATATGTGTATTTTTAAATTTCCAAAATATTAGGGATTTTCTAAGGTTCTTTAGTTGATTTCTAGCTTACTCCCATTGTGATCTGGAAATGTTAATTAATTAAAAATTCAGTCTAAAATGTACTGACTTGTATTATGGCCCAGAATATGCTCTTGATGAATATTTTATTAACCCTAAAAATGGTGTGAGTTCTGTTGGAGGTACATTGCTGTATATTGTTAGACAATAATCTCATTCATTTCATATAAATAGTCAAGGGGGTGCAGCGGTGCACACCTGTAATCCCAGCAACTCAGGAGGCTGAGGCAGGAGGATCACAAGTTCCAGGCCAGCCTCATCAACTCAAATAAAAAAAGGCACCAGGGATGTGGCTCAGTGGTAAAATGCCCCTGGGCTAAATCTCCAAATTAGAGTAGTTCGTTTCTAGGATCTACTCACCCGTTACCCAGGTTGGACACTTTTCACTCCTTTGTGTTTTCATGTTTCCATTTTGTTCCACTTTCTTGTGCTTCAGGAACTTGAACATTTCTTTACTGTAGGTCTGCCTGTGGTGCGTTCTTTCAGCCTTTGTTATCTGAAAAGTTCTCATTCACCTGAGTTTTGAAAGACATTTTTACTAGGTAAAGAATTTCAGTTTGAATTTTTTTTTCTTTCAAGATCTGAAAAGCATTGCTTCATTGTCTCCTAGTTTGTGTTATCTGGAGAATCTACTCACTTCTTTATCTTCTTCCTCTGTAAGTAAAGTCTTTTTCCCTCTGGCTGCTTTTAAGAGTTTCATCTTATTGTCAGGCATGGTGGTGCACGCTTCTAATCTCAGCAACAAGAGGCCAAGGCACAAGAATTGCAAGTTCAAAGCCAGCCTCAGCAACCTAGTGAGACTCTGAACAACTTAGCAGGACCCTGTCTCAAAAAATAAAAAAGGCTAGGGAGGTGGCTGAGTGGTTAAGTGCCTCTGGGTTCAATCCCATGTACACACACACAAATTTAAATAATTGCATAGGGCTGGAGCAGTGGCTTAGTGGTTGGAGTGCTTGCCTGGTGTGTGCAAGGTCCTGGGTTCAAACCCCAGCACCACATACACAACTGTCGGAGAAATTAAGGCCAGATGAAAAACTAAATAAAATTGATTCCCTCTCCCCCGCCTCTCTCCCTCCTCCCTCTCTTTAAAAAAAATAGCACAGATAGTCCCCACCTTATAATTGTTCAAATTATAATTTTTCATTTCTACTATGGTAAGAAAGTGACATACATTCAGGTGGACCTGACTCTGATTAGATGTGTGTTGGACCTTCTGCTTTTGGTCCCCCGTGTCCTAGTTTCTCTTTCGTATTTTATTTTTCTCTTTTAAAAAAAGGAAAGAATCAATTTTATTTATTCATCTGTTTTGTTTTGTTTTTGTTTCGTTTTGTTTTCTCCAACACTTAGTTGTGTATGTGATGCTGGGGTTCAAACCCAGGTCCTCATACATGCCAGGTAAGTGCCTTAACTGCTAAGCCACAGCTCCAGCCCCACCCACCTCCCTTTTTTAAAAATTATTTTAGTAGTGAGAGGGACATTGAGAGAAAGAAAAAGAATGAATTTTATTTAGTTTTTCATGTGGCCCCCATTGCTCTGAGGGGTACATGGGTTGCTGGGGCTCAAACCTGCATCCTTGCACGAGTCTGCATCCTTGCTGGGGCAAGCACGAAACTCCTGAACCAGCCCTCCCTAGCCCTTTTTTTAATTTTGAGGCAGTTGCTTAAGTCATCACTAAGTTGCTGAGGCTGGCTTTGAACTCACAATCTTCTACCTCAGCTCCTGAGGCAATGGGATTCCTGACCCACCCTGTGAGGACTCTGATTTCTTTTTTCTTTCTTTCTTTTGTGTGTGTGTGTGTGTGTGTGTACCAGGGATTGAACCCAAGGCACTTTACCACTGAGCCACATCTCCAGCCCTTTCTATTTTTTATTCGGAGACAGGATCTTGCTCAGTTGCTCAGAGCCTCACCAAGTGTTCAGCCATGCCGCAAAACCCCACGCCTGTCTCATCCAGCACAACTAGTCTGACTGCGGAGCTTCAGTTTTGCTTTCCTACCTCCTGTCTGAACCGGGAGCTCTAAATCAATCTCTCGAAACCTCAGGGAGATCCTCTTCTATAAACAACAACACCTCTATCGTGGACAATTTTTGTGGATTGAGATAAAGTAGGTAAAATGCTTATCACGGCGCCTAGCACATAGAAGCTCAAAAAATAGAAAATGTCATCATCATTCTAGAAAATTTGGCCCAGGAGCCCCGGTGTGTGGCTGTAGTTCCAGCACGCAGGAGGCTAAGGCAGAAGGATCACTTGAGCCAGGAGTTCAGGACCAGCCAGGGCAACAAAGCAAGACCCGCATCTTAAAAAGAATTTCAAACATTTGGAAAAGCATAAAGGCGATAAATACCTTACTCTCCTCTGACAATTATTGTTAGTGCTTTAATATATACATAACAGAGCTGGAGCGGTGTCTCAGTGGTTGCAGCACTTGCCTGGCATGCTCAAACCCCAGCACCATATACACAACGAAGTGTTGGAGCAACGAAAGCCACATGAAAAACTAAATAAAAAATTGATTCTCTCATTGTTCCTCTCTTTAAAAAAATGCACATAACATTTATTCATATGTATAACCATGTATTTCTCATAAGACAGAAGTTGTAGTGTACACACAACTTAGCATCTGCTTTTCATATTTGATCAGTGTCTTAGCTCGGCTGCCACAGCAAGGCACCATATTCAACATCTATTGTTTCGGTTCTAGAGGCAGGGTGTCTGAGAGCAGGGTGCCAGTGTGGGAATGTTCTGGTGACAGCCCCTTCTCAGTGTGCACTCACCTGGAGGGAGGAGAGGGGAGCTCTCTGCTGTCTCTTATCAGGGCACAATCCCATCAGGACCCTGCCCTGCACCAGGACCTCATTACACTAGCTGGGGCTTAACTGTGAATATGGATGGGGAAGGACCCAATTCAGGCCCCAGCATTTTGACTTCTCAAATAGCTGCCCCTCACCTTGGAAGGCAGTCTGTGGTCCCTGAGAATGAGATTATCAGGTTGCGCTCTTGGACAAGGTCTGCCCCAGCTGGAAAGTAGTACGTGCTGAGGGCCACACAGCTGTGAGTGTATGTGGTTGGAGAGGGTATCTGAGTTTGCCCAAGGCCAGCCCCCACCAGCTTCTAAACCGCAGTGACCATGCCTCCTCTGTTTCTGTCCCCATGTCCCTTCCCACTGCAGGTCGCCATGACAGGAGTGGAACTTTCTCCTCCAGTTACCTTTCAGCTCCGGGCTGGCTCAGGACCCGTGTTTCTCAGTGGCCTGGAATATTATGGTAAGTGTGGGCAAGTTTGAGAGAGCAGCAAGCACAGGCCTGGGGACACACCGGCTACTCAAATATTTGAAAGATTTTTTTTTTTTTTTTAAAGAGAGGACAGAGAGAGAAAGAATCAGTTTTATTTAGTTTCTCATGTGGCTTTCGTTGCTCCAACACTTCATTGCGTACGCGGTGCTGGGGTTTGAAATCACGTCCTCCACATGCCAAGCAATCGCTGAGCCACAGTTCCAGCCGTTTGAGAGACTTGAATGTGGAGACAAAATCCCCAAAGGCAACATGGTCGCCAGTGGCCTGAGTTACATGGGTCCTGGCCCATGTCCTCCGGGGCCCTAGCCCATCACCTGCAGCCTGAGAACCAGGCCTTATCTTTGAAAAGCAGTTGCAAGAATGAACAGGGTATGCAAAAGAAGCCCTGGGAATAATCTGAAGTACTCAGGAGCACAGGCT
The DNA here is from genome assembly GCA_004027875.1 of Aplodontia rufa. Classification (NCBI taxonomy): domain Eukaryota; kingdom Metazoa; phylum Chordata; class Mammalia; order Rodentia; family Aplodontiidae; genus Aplodontia; species Aplodontia rufa. The sequence continues at coordinate 26,758 of PVKS010012228.1, read as the reverse complement.
GCTAGTTAAGCGTGAAGCTGGAGGAACGAAGGGACACAGCAACTTGATGTGACCTTGCCCCTTCGAGACCCCCTCAGCCTCTCCTCAGGGCGCTCTCCTTCCCAAATCCCTTGGCACATCCCTTCCCTTAGGATAGGGCCCGGAACCCTAATCGCCTTCCAGTGGGCCCCACCTCGTGTGCCAGGATGACCCCAGGACCACACCTGGGGCACAGAGTCTCAGGCGCAGGTGTCACCCTGCTGCTCAGAAGCTCTGCCACCCCCACCCACCGGTGCCCCTTTGCCATCACAGAAACTTCGGACCTAACCTGGGAAGAGGAGGAGGAGGAAGAGGAGGAAGAGGTGGAAGAAGAGGAGGACGAAGACGATGACGACGACGATGATGATGCAGATGTGTCTCTAGAGGAGACCCCCGTCAAACAGGTCAAAAGGCCAGCGCCGCCGCAGAAGCAGACAGGCGTTGCCAAGGTGGGGAGAAGAACTTGCCTGCTGTAAAGTGAGGGGGGCCAGGCACCAGCACCACGACCTCCCGGGTGAGCCTAGGGATGGGCTCAGGCTGCCACCACCAAGTCCTGCCAGGTGCTCCGCTGGGACAGCATGAGGCTTAGAAGTCTGTTCCAGGCCTGGCCCTACCCTAACTCTCTTTGGTTTTGGTTCCTAGAAGAAAAAGCTGGAGAAGGAAGAGGATGAACCAATAAGGTAATTCTTTGTACCTATTAAATTGGCCGAAATTCTCTTTTTGGGAGGAGGCACTCTACCACCACAGAGAGCTAAATCACAGCCCTATCTGTTCATTTATTTAAATTTTATTTGGGGGTGATTTTTTTTAACCACTGAGCTATACAGTCCCAGCCCTTTTTTTATTTTTTATTTTGAAACAGGATCTTGCTAAGTTGCTTAGGGCCTCACTAAGTTGCTGCTGAGGCTGGCCTCAAACTTGTAATTCTCCTACCTCTGCCTCCCGAGTCACTGGGATCTGAGGCATGCTCTACCGTGCCTAGTCATATAATGCTTTGGAAGCATATAGCAACCTAGAAAGGGTTGATAGTTCAAAGAACAGGATATCAAATCATTTTCATTTTATTTTACTTATTTTTAGAAATAGTTTGCAGGAAAAAAATCCACTGAAATGTTAGTATTTGTGGGAGGTAAGAAATTATACATAGGGGCTGGAGCGGTGGCTCAGCGGTTTCGGCGCTTGCCTGGCAAGCACGAGGACCCGGGTTCAAACCCCAGCACCATGTACACAACTGAGTATTGGAGCAACTAAGGCCATGTGAAAAACTAAAATAAAAACTTGTTTCTCTCTTTCTCTTTCTCACTGTCCTTCTCTCTAAAAAAAAAAAGAAATTATACATAATTTATTCTCTTCATGTGCAATGCAGTTAACATTACTTTTATAATGAAAAAGATGCTTGTGGTAAATAAAAAATTATATTTAAAGAGAGGCAGAAAGACCCTGGCAAGCAGGGGCGAGAGGAGCCCGGCAGTTCCATTGGTCCTGGCTCAGGGCCCCGTTTCCTGGAACTGCACAGGCTCAGCTCACCTGTGCAGGTGCGAGCAGGGCCCTGACTACTGGCATCAGGCCGAGCTTTCTTGCCCACTGTGACCCCGCTCCTTGCCAACGCTGCCCTGTTGCAGGTTCAACCTTCCAGAGAGGAGCCCTGTGAGAAAGGTGAGGACCAAGCTGGTGAGGTGGCCCTGGCAGAGCCACTGGTCTTTGGGGAGCCCGGCCAGGCCAGGGAAGGGAGTAGAGACTAGAGCTCTCCCTCATCTTCACAGGCCAAAGCCACAGCCAAACCTAAGAAGCCAGGATCCAAGAAATGAGCGAACAATGACCTCCTCCCAGTGACAGAGGAGGGCTGCATGTCCACCCCGCCAAGGACCTTCCTCCTGTGCGCTGGGTGCGGATGTCCCCCTAACGGCCCCTTCCACCCGAGCCTGACTGTGACAGGGTGTTGTGAGGGCCCCACAAGAGCCTCGCATCCCCAAGCCTCCGTTGTCAAGAGGCCCTGGAGAAGAGTCCCGAGAGCCCGCCACAATAAAGTTTGCTTTGTCAGGACCTCTCCTCTTTTGTAGCCCAGTCTCGCCAGCTGCAGCTGTTCCTGTGCCCAGCAGAGGGCAGCCGCGAACCAGCGCATGCAGCTCTGAGGGTGCCCAGGGCGCTCTGGGCCAGGGCCCCAGCCCGCTGGCTGCACAGAGCTTCAGGACACCTGCTCATGCTACCTACACCCATCAGGCAGCCATCAAATGTGCAGAGCATCCACAGGGGCCTCGGGGGGCCTTGCTCGCCCAGTGTCTTCTGAGGGAGCTGAGCCCTATGTGCCACTTGAACAGGGACCAGGCACGTGTTACAGTGACGCAGTAGACGGTTGGAAAGCAGCATGGCTCTTCTCCAGGCCTGCCATAGTGGCTTTGGAGTTCTGTTCACTGACCGATGACCCTGGCTTTGTCCCTGATACAGGCAGGCGTGCAGATGGCCCCCACTGGGGGCTGTACTTGCACAGCTTCTGCTGGGCTTCTCCCAGCACCCCATGGGCCAGGCCAAGAGGCAGTAGAGAGCTGCCCGGGACCCCCAGGTACAGGTCAGAGGTCTTTGAACACCTGCAAGGAAAAGTCAGAAAGCTTTGGACTCCTGTTCACCTACCTGAGTTCTTGGTAGCCAACTGGTGTTCACTGAGCCTGATTTTGTTTTTCCTATTTTATTTAAAGATAGAGAATCAGAGGCTGGAGCTGTGGCTCGGCGGTTACAGAGCTTGCCTGGCATGTGCAAGTACACGGGTTCAAACCCCAGCACCCACGTACACAACTAAGTGTCAGAGCAACGAAAACTCAATAAAAATTGATTCTCTCTTTCACTGTCCTTCTCTCTTTAGAAGAAAAAAAAGAATTTTATTTTCTCATCTGGTTCTTGTTTCTCCCATACTATGTGTGCTGGGGTTATGAACCTAGGTTCTCAAGCATGCCAGGCAAGCGCTTTAACCATTCAGCCACTACTCCAGCCCCACTGAGCCTCGTTTTTGACCACAGTCAAATCAATTCCTTACTTTCAAGTCACCTGTGATCTAGTAGGAAACAGAGGCCATTCAATTACCATTCAATGCTTTGAGGGAAGTAGAACAGATTAATTTCCATGGTGGAGAGGGATGTTTCCTTAGGCATGTTAGAGCTTGGAAAACTGAGGACAGGAATTAGAATTAAGTCCAGCCAGGTGCTGTGGTGCATCCCTGTAATCCCAGCAACTCAGGAGGCTGAGGCAGGAGGATCCAAGTTCAAAGCCAACCTTAGCAACTTGGGCCCTAAGTAACTTAGCAAGACCCTGTCTCAAAGTAAAAAAAATTAAAAGGGCTGGAGATGTGGCTCAGTGGTGAAGCACCCTGGGTTCAATCCCTGGTACCCACTCCCTACCACCACCACACACACACACACACAAAATCCAAAGGAGAGTCTAGAGGCTGAGCTACAAAATCCAAAGGAGAGTCTAGAGGCTGAGCGAGCAGGTATGTGGCAAGGACTTCCCCCCTTCCCCCAGCCCCAGGCAGGATCCCTGTTGATCCACATGTAAAGGCCTCAACAGATAACCCAGTGAGCATCTGATTTTGATTTGCAGGCACACAGTAGGTATCAAATGGCAAATGGGGGTCAGTCTACATTCCTAGGGTGCCCTTTGCCCTTCCCCTGCCCTAACCCTTCCACGTCTCTACAGGAAAGGAGTGGGCTGGGGCTGAGGGAGGCAGGACAAGTGGCAGATCTGCAGGTGGGCTCTGTTTGCGGCAGCTGGGCTGTTGGGAGGAGCAGGCGCTAGACGGCCCCAGTTGGGGTTTGTTGAACTTGGCACTAGGGGGTGGAGATTAACTGCAGCAGCCTGGCTACTTCTCACTTCCCTAAACACCTCCTGCAACCCACCCCCATCAATGTTAATGAGCTCTCCCCTTCTCCCCTCCTTCCCCCCGGCTTCAATGGAGGGAGAAAGTCTGCCAAGGTTTAGGTAAACTGAGGTTGAGCCACCTAGTCTCTGCTCCCTTCCTCTGTTCTTGCAGCACTGCAGACTTTTCAGTCATTGAAAAGTCATCACAAATCTCATTTGACCTTCATGGTGGCAGTTTTGACAACACTGAGTAGCCATTTCCTCTTTTGGTACCAAGGCTTGAACTCAGGGTGCTTGACCACTAAGCCACATCCCCAGTCCTTTTCATTTTTTTTGTTTTGAGACAGGGTCTAGTTGCTTAGGGCCTCACTAAGTTGCTGAGGCTGGCTTTGAATTTGGGATCCTCCTGCCTCAGCCTCCCTAGTTGCTGGGGTTGCAGGCGGGCGTCACTGCACCCAGCTTGCCATTTCCTTTTTGTGAACTGGGAACCTGAGACCAGAGAAGAAAAGGGACATGATATAAGTCATACAGCCTGGAAAGGCCAGGTCCCCTGCCTACAGCTCTCTATGCTGCCTATGCATTTGGGTCCCTCCAATGGCTCTCCCATGGAGGTAAAGGAGCAGGCTGAACTAGAAAGCCAGGCTTCCATGCACCACAGTGGAAAGGGCCTAGAAGCCAAAGAGATCTCTGAAGCAGGCTGCCCTGCCTTGCCCCGAGCCCCCTGGCACCAGCCCCTGGCTGAGCTCCAAGGTCAAGCTTGACTGCTGGCATCCGTTACCATGGAGACCTAGGCTGGCCAGAGGGCTGACAAGTGACAGCAGACCCCACCAACAGGAACCTGGTGCTCTGTCTTAGAGGCTAGATTCCACTGTCCCCTGGGGTGAATGAGCCCTGACAACACAGGTAGAGTCCCTCACAGGTCCCTCCCACGGCCCCCCAGGTGACACCACCGCCATGGAACCCTAAGACCTGAACTCTCCCCTCTCTGAATCTCTGCCCTCTGACCTGTGACCCCACCTGACCTCTGGGATTGAGGTCTGGTGGAGGTGGCCTCTAATACCCCGCCTGGGAGCTGGTGGGGTGTGGGTGTGAGGTCAGAGTTTCTCCAAGGGATCAAGACCAAGCCAGGAGGGGGAGAGAGGTTGGAGGAGGTTTCCCTGGAAGAGGCAGAAACCAAAACAGGTCTGGAGCAAAAGGAGGAATGTGGCCGATGAATACGGACAGGTGGCTCAGCAGGGCCTCCGAGGCGGCAGGGCTGGGCTGGGTTCTGAGAAGCAGGCTCTGTGCTAGGCGTTTGCACATCTGGCCCTTTGTCCCCCCACCCCACCCCACCTGCCAGCGGTGAGACTTGAGGTGAGTCATCCTCTCCTTCCTACCTGTGGAATGAGTTGAACCAGATGATGAAGCTCTAAGAGCCTCCAGTTCTGATGTGGAGTCTGATTTCTAAACCCTGCCCACTTGGGGTGGGGGCTCGCACCACCCTCCCTAATCCAGTTCAGGCCACTCACTCCTGGACCCCCTGCTTGGTGCTGAAGCCTGGGGAGGGTGGAGCTGGAAAGCCCCCTGCTGGGGCTGGACGAGCCTCTGGAGGGATTTACCTGGCTTGTTTGTGTGTGGGGGCAAGGTGGCAGACCACTTTGTGGATTGATGGAACTCTTGAAGGTGAGAAGGAACCTGGAGGTGAGCGTTTCACCCTAGCAGTCTGCTCAGTAGGTAAATAAACCCATATCCGGCATTTCCCCAGTTCGCTTCCCGGGGCACCAAGAACTCCAGGGAGCCAGAGTTGATGAGACCCGGGCTGCTTCCTCTGTGGCTTCTCTGAGGTCCCCACAGCACTGCCCACTTCTGTTGCCACCATCATCCCCCTTTCTGTAAGGAGGAGATAGCCTAGAGCTCCCTGGTCACTCACCAGCTTCCAGGATCTCCCTGTCATCTTAAAATCCAGGAAGGTCTCTGAGCCCCTGCAATGAAGCTCTGTGGGGATAGGGCCCTGGATGGGGTGGCCACAATCAGAGCCGTGGATTCAAACCTGGTTTCTCATTCTGAGCAAATTACATCCCAGTGTGCCTCAATTTCCCCATCTGCAAAATATGGTGAAAGCTGGCTCAGCCCAAGCAGCTGCCAGCAGACATGGGGTCGGGGTGGGGGCCTGAGAGGTTGGGGTTGGTAAGTGCACTTGGGTTTCAGCCCAACAGCAAGGTTCAGAACATTTTATAGCTTTCCAAGTGAGCTAACTGCTGTTCTCTCATTTGGTCCCCTGAGGTAATGCTGTTCCCATTTCTCAGGGAAGACTGCAGAGACCCTATAGAAAAAGTGGCTTGGGCCAATGTACATCTCCATTCTCCATCTCAGGCCAGCTTTTGTGACTCCATTTGGGTCCTTCCAAGACCCCCAACTGCACTTTCCTCTCTACCTCCAGCCCAACCTGTGGCACCCACTGTTTGCTGGGGTTGAACAGCTTAACCCCTCCTTCCCAGTGGCAAGGGGTGAGAAGAGGCAGCGCCAGCAGCGGCTGAAGCCAAGCCCACCCCTGCCCCCTGGAGGGAGGCTCCTCCTTTTAAGGCTGCTTCTGGGAATTCCCACCCAGAGCCACAACCCTCGACCCCAGTCCCAGCTCAGTACCTGCAGCTCACCCTCAGGGAGATGGGGCGCCGAACCTGAGGGTGGGAGCAGCTGACCCTAAGAGGGGAAGGCACCCTCCTCTTTCTGCCTGCCACACACCCCGCACCCGCGTGGAGTAAGGCAGGTCCGTGCGGGTCAGGAATAAAGCAGGAGCCTCCAGATCGAGAAAGCTCCCGCAGCTGCATCCCTGCGCCTGGTAGCCCAGCCCAAGGCTGGCAGCCCAGAGGGCGCAAGCTCTGGAGCCTCGACAAGCGTCGCTTTGGAGCCTCACTGGCCGGGAAGGTTTTCACCTCACACCTCAGTCTCCCAATTACGCCCTCCTCCCCTTCCCCCCTCTTCCCTCTCTCCTCCTCCCTTCTCTCTTCTTCCCCCTGAAAACCTGTGGCTCCGAGAGACCTTGACTTCTCTGGGACTACCCCTGGGGCCTGCCCACATCTGCTCCTGAGTTTGGGGGCAGAGGGGCAACCACCCCAGAAGTCTCTCCAGCGATGGGAGCCACCCGCCTGCTGCCCAACCTCACTCTGTAAGTGCTGCAGCTTGGGACTGGAGTTCTATTGCCATTTCCAGCGCTGGGCAGACCTGGCTCCCCGGGACTCCCATTCGGGTGGGCTGGGCCGGCGCAGCAGGGCGGGGGCGGAGGCCTGGGTGCACCCCTGGGCTTGCCACTGGCACCCATGCCTGGGTCTGCCTTGTCCCCCTCACAGGTGCTTGCAGCTATTGATTCTCTGCTGTCAAACACAGGTAGGCACCCCAACTCCCCAGCTTTCCCATCATACCTAAGGGGAAGGTGGTCTCTGAGCCTCTGAGACAGGCAGGTTCTGGCCTCTCCCACATCTAGAGGGTGCTGAGGTTTGGGGGATCAGCCTTTGGTGGGATGATTGGAAAAGGGGCTAGAGAAACCTTGGGGATTGAGGGAGGTTTTAATCTGAGGCCTCCCTCTGCTTCCTCTGGGTCTCTGCTTCTCTCTATCCGTCTGCACTGGGCTCCCCCAAAGGCTAAGTGCAGGGCTCTCCAGACTCAAGGGATGGAGCCCTGGGGCAGCTGAGGGGAGCAGGCAGTGATGGTGCAGGTGAGGCTTGAGCCTGTGAGCACCTGAAAGCACAGGTTTTCAGGCACAGCCTCATCTCCCCACTGCCACCAACACAGATGTCCAGGAGGGGCCAGGCTCTCGTGGGTACAGCGGGAGTGCCCAGCCCGGGTGGTGTGACTCCTTACCTATAGGGCAACGAGGTCAAGCCCAAAGAGATTTGCTGGGGATGGGATTCAGGGTTTGCTTCTCTACACTCCCCCCACCCCAAGTCTGCCCTCACCGCCCACCTCCCACCCCCAAGCCTCAGCCCCCCGCGCAAGGCTCGTCCTTTTTTTTGTGATCCTCCATAAAAGTGCAGCTATTAAAATGCACTGGTCCAGAACCGCTCTGGGGAGAGACCGCCTGGCTTTCCCAGGCCAGAGGCCGGCTTCTCTTCCTATCCAGTGGGGACTTTTTTTGAAGGTAAATGCCTTTTCTCTGGGAAGGGACAGGGCTGCCTTTGAAGCAGTGGGGGGGTGGGAGAGAGACAACGCCCCCCTTTTCCTTCCCCCTTTTGCTCTAGCCCGTTCCAGGCCTTTTGCTTCTCACATCCAGGGAGAGCAAGAAGAAAGCCCCCAGCCTGGCCGGGAGGGGGCTGGGGGTGGGCCCAACCTGTTCTGGAAGGGGAATTAGCACAATGGTGCGGCTGGCCGGGGCGTTTATGGCCTGGCTGAGGCCCCATTCAGGACGCGGGGAAGGTGGCAAGGCTGTCCTTTCCCCCTTGAAGTGCCCCCTCGCCCCCCTGGGAGGGGGGCAGCAGGCTGAACCACAGCCATGCTTGAGGGGCCGGCTGACAAGCAGCTGTCTGCGGCTGTGGAAGGGGAGGTTCCCCCGCAGCGGGAACATGAAAGGCACAGGCAAGGTCCCGCGGGGAGAGGGACTTGTGGGCTGTGGGCTGTGGGGGGGCGTGGGCTGCTTTTGTGAAAGGCTTGAAGGGGGATGAGGAGAGGAGGGGTCTTTGGGGGGCCCTCTCTGCCCCTGACCTGGAACAGACTGCCAGGAGGAGGCTGGCCGCCAAGAGGGGCGGACAGCCTGAACCTGGGCCAGGAGGCTAGGGCTGGGATAGTCAGGGACCCCACCCCTGGCAGGGAAGCCAGGAAGGGGCAGGTCAGCAGATCCCCCACCCCAAATTCTCACCTCAGGTTTTTCCAGGGTGGGGTTCAGGGTAAGTCCCAAAGTTGCTGCTGTCCTTCTAGAGTCTGCCTATGGAGGGCTGATATTGACAATGGGCAGTAACGCCATCAGAAGGATTAACCCAGAGCAGGTTAAACCTTTGGCCTCAGAACTTCAACTCTCCCTAGGTGACAGTGGTCCCTAACAGATACCCAGTGGATCTAACTCTGTCTAGATGGTTGAGATTGGTCCTAGTCTAAAGATGGAATTAGGGCCAGGCTCAGTGGCTCACACCTGTGATTCCAGCTACACAGGAGGCTGAGACAGGAGAGACAGAAGATCCAAAGTTTGGGGCCAAACTGGGCAACTTAGCAAGATACTGTCTCAGAATGAAATTAAGGGGGTATGGGGCTGAGGGTATAGCTCAGAGGTAGACTGCCTTGGTTCAATTCTCAGTATCAAAAAAAAAAAAACAGAAGGAATTAGGAATTAGGGGCAGGATTTACCCTCTGAGTCCTTTAGTATACAAATGGAGAAAAAAAATGACCTAGGTACGTCTTCATGCTAGAGCTGAGGCTACCTCCAGCCAAGAGGAACTATCCTCCTGGCACATGCCTTAAAGGAGACAAACAAGAAGTGATCTGTTTCCCTACCATTCAGTGATACAGGTGGATGAGGGCAGCCCCAGCTTGCCGAGGGTGATGGTAGTGGCCCAGCTTCCTAAGAGTGCATGGGTGGAAATGGCTCTTCTCTGGCCCTAGGAAGGAGAGCAGGCTGGCAGGTAGCAACACCCTCAACTGGCCTGGGGAGCCTCTGTGGCACCAGCAGGCAGGCTGCCTGTGAGGGCAGCCAATGGGTCCCCCCCCCATACCACTCCCCACCCTCTGCTGCCTCCACCTCCTGCAAGGGAGGTACCTCAACCCACAGAGCCCATAGAGGAGGGAGGAATACCGGAGGGGCCCACTGGCCTATGGATCCCAGTGTACCTGTGGAAGAGGGAGGGGAGAAGGACCTGTAAAGGCACGCTTACAGAGGCCTTGCAGCACTCTAAAGATAAGGGCCTAAGAGACCCCAAAATATTCTCCAGTGACCCTAACTTAAAGCACCTGTGCACAAGTACTGGGGCTTGGGGTTTTTTGTTTTATTTTTTGTTGTTTTTGAAACAGAGAGGGACAATGAGATTTCACTTAGTTTTTCATGTAGCTTACATTGCTTTGACACGTCATTGTGTACCTGGTGCTGGGGTTTGAACCCATGTCCTCATGCATGTTAGGCAAGCACTGTAACTGCTGCACCACTGCTCCAGCCTCTGGGGCTTGGATCTTTGAAAGTCAGTAGGAGGATAAAGAAGAAATCTGGTAATTCTGGCTAATGGATCCAAGACCCCAGAGGTAGGGAAAGGGGGTCTGTCTAAGGTGAGCTGTGTGCCTCTGTGTACCTCCTCCCTCGAGGAAGAACACCATAACCTAAAAGGTTTCTTTTACCTCCCCAAGTTATAATTTCAAGTTTGTTCTGTATCGCTGTGACCCCCAAGTCTGGGAAGCCACAAGGCTCCTGTCTCAAGCTGGACACAGAGCCAAAGGCTTGACTGTCTCACCTAGCAGCCTGGGAAGGTCATGGCCATATGCCACTTTCAACTTGCACCTTCTACTCTGCAGGACACAGGTCTGCCCCCACTACACTCACCTAAACACCCTCTCCCCCCGATGGACCAGTGGTGGTGTCATCCAAAGCAAATTGACACTATTTTTCCCTTGGTAACCGCAAAGGGGGAGAATCACCCGTCTCCTAATTTTAACCAGTACGTGAGAGACCAGGGCGCCATGACCGATCAGCTGAGCAGGCGGCAGATCCGTGAGTACCAGCTCTACAGCCGGACCAGTGGCAAGCATGTGCAGGTCACCGGACGTCGCATCTCCGCCACCGCTGAGGACGGCAACAAGTTTGGTGAGACCTGGCCCATTCCCCCATCCTGTGTCAGGGCTGAGGCCACAGTGGAAGAGCAGAGAAGTGCATGTAGGAGGGTCCTCAAGGGGCTGCAGGCTGTGGGCCTGACCATTCTCAATCCCTCTTGCCTGAGTTTGGAGGTCAGGCCTGTTGGGGGCCCCTTTCTGCACCCCTGGGCCAACAGCCCTGATGACTGAGGTCTTCTCCCCCATCACAGCCAAGCTCATAGTGGAGACAGACACATTCGGCAGCCGGGTGCGCATCAAGGGGGCGGAGAGCGAAAAGTACATCTGTATGAACAAGAGAGGCAAGCTCATCGGGAAGGTGAGGCTGCAGCACAAGGCCTATTGGGGTGGGCAGGCCAAGCCCAACAGCACCCAACTCCCCCGGCTGAGCCCTGCCCCGCCAGGACAGACAGGGACCTTAGCAGGACTATAACTTCTTACTCTCTACTCTCCTCTCAGCCCACCCACTCTGCCTCCCTGTTTCTCTATTCCAATGAGTCCTTGTGGCTCTCTTAGGCTTCTGAGGGGACCACCTGACCCACAAGGATCCCTGGCTCTGCTCTAAGGTGGATTCTCCAGCAGCAATCAGTGAGAATTTTAACACCCACATGTCCCAAACCCTGTATGAAGTGCTAAAGGCTGATGAGAGTTGAAAGTTGGTACACACATGTAAGATAGAAGCTTCCCCAAATTTAGTGCGCCAATGGGCTCCAGCTAGCACCTGCTGGTGAAAACTCCTCAGTGGGAGAGAACTACATTTCCTTTGGAACTGGGCACTCCTGACTTCCCATTCTGGCCACAACTCACCAAGGGGCATAGGGTCAAGTGGGCCATGGTGTATGACACTCTTCTTTTTATCAGTGGCTGTTGCCTCCCTCTCACCCCTCACCCAGACTGCATGAGAGTTCCCATGTACCAGGTGCCCCAAGGGACATATATTACCTTGATCTTTATGCCACTTGCCAGGAAACATAGGCTCAATGGCTAAATGCCGCAATTGCCAAATAACAAGCCTGTATATGAGTTCAGCTCTTCCTTACTCCAAGAGAAGCTTGTTCCTTTTCCCTCTGTTGCCTGCTAGCAAGGACACCCATGAGCTCACTGACTCCCTGGTCATATCCCCACCACCACCCAGCCCCTGGTCCTACAAAGCTGGCAGAGAAGCCCAGACAGGATGACTGGACGAATTCCTCTCCTCTCCTCCCTTTCCCGCAGCCCAGTGGAAAGAGCAAAGACTGCGTGTTCACCGAGATTGTGCTGGAGAACAACTACACGGCCTTCCAGAATGCTCGGCATGAGGGTTGGTTCATGGCCTTCACCCGGCAGGGCCGGCCCCGCCAGGCCTCCCGCAGCCGCCAGAACCAGCGAGAGGCCCACTTCATCAAGCGCCTCTACCAGGGCCAGCTGCCCTTCCCCAACCACGCAGAGAAGCAGAAGCAGTTCGAGTTTGTGGGCTCAGCCCCGACCCGCAGGACCAAGCGCACTCGGAGGCCCCAGCCCCTCACGTAGTCAGGGAGGGAGGCGGGAACAGCTGCCCCTCAGCAGCCTTCCCACCCCCTTCCCTTCCAGATCCAAAGACTGGGCTGGGATGGAGGGAGGGGAACCAGAGCCCCGAGGAGGACCCTGAGGACCGGAAGCATCAGTGCCCCCCGCGGGAAGGGACAGGACTGTTGCACTCACGGGCTGGAGCCACACACTGGGATAGGCTCCTTTCTGGGCCAGGGGCAGATCCCAGGAGAGGAACTAGTGTGCCACCCTGATCTCAGAGCCGGCTTCCCAGCAGCGGCCTGAAATAAGTGCACAGGTCAGAAATGTGAGGCTTTGCGGAGGCCACCTGGATGGAGGTGGCTGTCTTCAAATCTTGCTCCAGGAATTCCCCTCAGCCTGTCCCCAGCTCCCAAGCTCCTTCTGGCCAGAGAGTAGGAAGGGACTTTTGACTATTAAAGAAAAAAAAAAAAAAAAGACGGGGATAAAAGGCTGGCCATTCCTCACACTCCAGGACCCAGGTCTGCATCCCCACCCCTGAGCCCCAGAATAAAACCATTTTCCTGCAACCGGGTTATCTGAAGTGGGGGGACGATCTGGCGCAGCACTGGAGACACGGGGCTGGTGCGAGGGGCGCAGAGAAGCACCTCGCGCTGGCGTGGGGATGGGCGGCAGGTGCAGCGGCCGCGGCCCGCACGTCCGGCAGGAGGGGCGGGGGCCGTGCGGCGGGAGGCTGGCGGCCCAGGGCGTGCCCAGGCTTCGGGGACCGGGCGGCCACTCCCTCTGCGGGCTCCGGTGTCCTCGGCTCGCACGGCGCGTCCCGTGCTACCTGTTGGGGCGGAAAAAAACCCAACCCCAAGGTGCAGCCCGAGCCGCCGGGGCCGGGACCGCGCATCCAGCTGGTCCCCAAGCCCGAGGCACCGGCGAGGGGCCTGCAGGAGAGGCCCGCGGCCGCCTGAAGCCGCATCGCAGGGAGCGAGACTGCTTTTTTCCGGTGAGGAGGGCCGGGGCGGGGTAGGAGGGCCGGGACGAGCGGAAGGGGAGTGGGGGCGAGAAGGAGTCCTCTTGTTCTCCCAGGTCCCCGCAGGCGGTGGGGGCGGGGCCGCACCTGAGGGTAAATCTCAATTAGAGGTGGCGGCGGCGGCCGGCTCGGCCCGGATTGCCCCGGGGAGGCGGAGGGGCCCTGCCCCCACGGCGCTTCTGGGGTGGGCTTCCCACAGGCCTCCAGGTGTGCCCGGGGGCTGGAACTGGAGACCTTAAAAGCCGCCTCTTTACTTCTGCGCCTGCCTTTTAATCTTGGCAAGAGGCGGGGCTTCCCAGCTGCCCCCCTCCCGCCACACACCCTCGCTTCAGCCGAAGATCGCCCCCAGCCTCAGTTTCCCCTCCCTCCTCTTTCTAACAAAAATTTGGGAGGGAGGATTATGGAAAGAGAAGAAAAAGGGCGAGCCAGCCCTTCTTCCCACCGCTCCCAAGATTGGCCTAATAAGGCGAGAAGGGAAGGGGAGATGGGCAGGAAAGGGAGGTGGCAGCCACAGTCCAAGTGGACGGTAAGGGCTGGAGCGGAGCCTGACCCCAACGCTAGGGCCATTTAGAAGGTGGGGACCGCAGCAGCCGAGAGGGAGGTCCCCCAGGCCTCAGGACAGACATTCTCCTTCCAGCTTGTCATAATTGCTTTTCACCAGGTTGCTTTTTTTTCTTACCCGCTTCACAAAGAACCTTAATCCTGGTGAAGACCGCGGGCTGTGTTGGGGGTAGTTTTCTGGACTGTGTGTAGGGCGGGTGGTCTGGAGCCGCAGCCGATAACTGGAGAGTTCAATGGGACTTTAAAACTGGAGCAACACCCAGCAATTACTTGAGGACAAAGGATTGGGGCCCCCCAGGTGTGGAGGACTGGACTTTGGGGGAGCCAGGGGGAGGAGGCTGGGAAGGAGGTATGTTGGGGAGGGGGGGCTCTTACAATCACTGCCATTTCCGCAGGAATTTGAGACATTCTTTAAGACTTTAGACTGCCTCCCCCCAGCTGGGCCTTGGCCCACCCCCACCCTCCACCCCTTGCCTGGGTTAGAGCCGGCTTCAAAGGTGGACGGGGCTCTTTGTCTTGCCTGAGCTTTCTTCTCTGCCTTTTTCTGGCCCCTCCCTGGCTCTCTGACCTCCCCAGCACAGACAGGCCTCTGGGGGCCAGCTCCAGAAAGCCCTCACTGTTTCCTTTCTTGTTTTTTGAGGTGAGATCTGGCAGCCAAGGACCAGGAGTGGGGAAGGGCAAGATTGGGCAACTTCAGAAGCCTATGCATCTCAGGGAGTGCCTTCACCCCAAGCCAGGCCCTGGCCTCTGGTCCCTGACTGGGCTCTGAACTTCTCTCTACCACACTTCTGAGCACCTCTGCCCAGCATCCAGACACCCTACCTCAGGCAGGCCTTCCCATCCTGGGGAAGTCTGCTCAACTCATTCCTTTGTCATAAAAGATTCTTTTAAAAAGAAGCATCTGCCACCAAGCCAGGTGCGGTGGTGCACACCTGTAATCCCAGCAGCTCAGGAGACTGAGGCTCGAGGATTTGCAAATGTGGGGCCAGCCTCAACAACTGAGTGAGATTCTGTCTCAAAGAGGGTGGCTGGTGAGGATGCCACTCAGTGGCAAAGCACTCCGGGTTCAATCCCCAGTGCCAAAGCTGGGCATCCAGGTGGGAGAGTAGCCAAAAGAATGGATTTCTAATAATTTGAGAAACTTCAGAGGGGTGTTAATGGGCATGTGTACATGTGGTGGGAGAGACACTTCCCCTGGACCAAAGACCATACTTGGCTTCAGCAACCCTGGTTGCTTCCTGTGCCTGAAGTTTCTAAGCTTGTGTTAGCAAGAGATGGCCCCAGCACTGGTTGTTAATGAATGACTCCTTGCTATTGGGGCAAGATGAACCGGCAAGGGAAGGAAGTGACTAGGTGGAGGGAGGCTGCAGAGGCACGCCTCAAATCCTGCACCTGTTTAGGATTACTGAGACCTCTGCCTATGAATAGCCCACAGATCGATCTCTCCCTTCTCTCTCCTGTCCTCCAAGTGGCCAGATGAGGTGGAAGGGAGCCAAAGCAAGAAGCCACAGGGGGAGGGTCCACTCATTTTTTAGACCACAAGAGCTGGTTCTATTTGTCACACTATTCAACCTATGTCCCCGCCAGTGGCTAAAAGCCTTGCCTCAGTCCCACAGAACCAGAGGAGGACCATTTCTTGAATTGCTTGCTCAGAGCTTGCAGTGTGTCTTTCCTGGCTCCTCTAGAAACAGTCCTAGGATTTCTTCTGTGTTCTTCTCTCCTGTATGCTGTCTCTCGCCAGCCATCTCCCACCATCGACCTTGCACATGACTGATTTCTCTCCCAGACTCTGGAATCTTCCCAGTTGCAGACCTCCCTTGACTGTTGTTGAAGTTCCTGCAGTGGCTTCCCAAGCAGCCTCTGCCCCATCTCATCCATCATTCGGGTGGCTCTGCAGGCACATCCATAGCAAACTCCTAGCATGGTTTTCAAGACTCCTGTCCAGGGCTGTCTAGTCTCCCTGTCCAGCCCTCTCCTAGTACAGTTCGCCTTCAAGAAATGCTGGCAATGGGCTGGAGCGGTGGCTCAGCGGTTTCGGCGCTTGCCTGGCAAGCACGAGGACCCGGGTTCAAACCCCAGCACCACGTACACAACTAAGTGTTGGAGCAACTAAGGCCATGTGAAAAACTAAATAAAGTTGTTTCTCTCTTTCTCTGTCTCTCTCACTGTCCCTCTCTCTTAAAAAAAAAAAAAGAAAAAGAAATGCTGGCAAGGGGCTGGCATGGTGGCTCAGCATTTATAGCGCTTGCACATCATGTGCGAATACACGAGTTCAAACCCCAGCACCCACGTATACAACTAAGTGTCAGAGCAACAAAGGCCATGTGAAAAACTCAATAAAAATTGATTCTCTCTCTCTCACTCTCTCGCTCTCTCTCTCTCTCTGTCCTTCTTTCTTTAAAAAAAAGAAAGAAAAGAAAGAAAGAAAAAAGAAATGCTGGCAAAACAGGAACTCTCGCCATGCACGGAAGTACACCGTCCCCAGTTCCTGGACCCTAGCCACCTCAGCTCTACAGCCATTCAGCCCTCTCCCTGCTCTTGCTGTCTGGTCACTCACCTCAAGGCACGTATCACATAGCATTGTCGGTTAGGTATGTTTGAGTCATGGTTCTGCTAGATAACAAGGGCCTCAGGGGTAACAATAAATAGTGTTTGCCTCCCCTGTTGTACCCACCACAGTACAAGTCACAGGGGACATGTATATTGAGGGAATAATACTTCTGAGGTCCCAGAAAGAAGGCACTGCCCAGCACCTTGCTGTCCCTTGAGGTTCAACTTGGGTGGGAAGGAGTCTCTGCAATACTTAACTTCTTCCATACAGTACTCAGGCTCTGTGCTAATCCTTCGAGTAATTTAAAAAGATGGACAACAGGGACCTCTGAAGGCACTTGAAATTTGGGGGAGGGGGTGTCAGGGATTGAACCTAGGGCTGCTTAACCACTGAGCCACATCCTCAACCATATATATATATACATATATATATATATATATATGTATATATATTAGAAAGAGAGAGAAAGAGTCAATTTTATTTAGTTTTTCATGGACTTTTGTTGCTCGGATAGTTCATTGTGTATGTGGTGCTGGGGTTTGAACCCGCGTACTTGTGCTTGCAAAGCAAGTACCGTAACTGCTGAGCCACCACACCAGCCCCCTATATTTTATTTTGAGACAGGACCTTGCAGAGTTGCTGAGGCTGGCTTTGAACTTGTGATCCTCCTGCCTCAGCCTCCCAACCAGCTGGGATTACAGGTGTGTGCCACTGTACCAGGCACTTGATTTTTTTTTTAAGAGAGAGAAAGAGAGAATCAATTTTGTTTGTTTTTTCATCTGGTTTTTGTTTTTCCAATACTTAGTTGTGTATATGGTGCTGGGGTTCAAACCTTGGTCCCCCTGCATGTCAGGCAAGTGCTCTACCCCCGAGCCACAGCTCCAGCCCATGGCACTTGAACTTCAATTGGAGGTATAAAACCATAGAAGACACTTCTCTTTCATGGGACGATTGGAAATCTGTCTGTATCATAATATATTTATTTTGGGGGGATTGAACCCAGGGGTGCTTTACCCTGAGCTCCATCCCCAGTCCTTTTTCATTTTTTTATTTTGAGAGCAGTTCTCCCTTAAATTGCTGAGGCTGGCCTCGAACTTGCCTCAGCCTCCTAAGACACTGGGATTACAGGAAGGAAGGCACTACTGCACCTGGCTTGGAACCCCTTTTTTAGGGTAAGAAGGTTATTCCCATAGGTCATGTGTGGGCGGTCCCATGTGTGGATGTGAGACCATCCGTGGTGACACAGCCAGTGAGCACTGTGCTCTAGAGTCTCCCTATCTTCAATGCCTACTGTGCTCTCCTGCCAGGTTGGTGGGTGCTGAGGTAGGTGAGAGTGTGGGGCTAGGGCACCTGGAGGATGCAGTGTTGGGACTGGGATTGGCACAATCTCAGTGCAGAGAGATGCCCAGGGGGAAAATGTGGAAAGGGAACCCAGCACGAGAAGGAAGGCCCAGAGGCAGAGGCATATTCAGTCTGACTAGAACAGCAAGTGCATAGAGAAATGGCAGCTTGGTCTTGGCACAGTGGCCATGAGGAGACAGAGAAGGGCTTTGAGAAGGGGAGTGACAGATGCAATGATCTGAGGGCTGAAGTTCTGGGATACTGGAGGCCCAGAGTCCAGTGCCCAGAGGGCATGTGGAAGGGGATGTGGCTTCCAACTGCTGATGAGAAAGGTCCTTTCCTTTTCTGCCTCTCCCGAGCCTGGATCTTTGCTTTCTCTTCCTCCTCTCTGGTTCTCCTGGTGCCCTGGCTCAACCTCTCCAGGAGTTAATATTTAGACAGAATGGGGGGTACTCCTGTTGCTCCCCCTCCCCTGCATGTTGGTGCATGGGGTGGGGCCAGGGGGCACTGGAGTGAGACAGACAAGGACAGAGAAGCTAGTTGCCTGCGCCTGGGGGTGGAGGCCAGCAGCAGGGCCAGAGTCCACTCAGGATCTCTGGTACCAGTGACCTTGCTGGGGAAAAGAGTTAAGAAGTAGGTGTCTGGGGCCTGGGATCCACTGCCGGAGACCCCCAGTTTTGGATGAATGTACCCATCTGCAGGACCTGAGAGCTCCTGAACTTTGAAAGGTACAGTGGTCCTACCTGGTCAGGTGGTGCTGAGGAAGTTCACCTGGGGCCTGAACTAACAGACACAGGGTCAATGTTGCCTGTTGTCTCATCCTAGCCTTGCAGTGGGGGCAGGTAGGCCACAGAGAAGGCCTTCCCTTCCGCCTGCCTTCGGGAGACTGGGACCTTTCCAGAAGGAGGGGGCCAGTCCTTTGCTCAAGACAGAGATAAGCAGACGGTGGAGGCAGAGGATGGCAGGAAGAGGGTCTCCTGTCCTGACTAACTCCAACACCTGTGCTTTCGGGCACACCTGCACAAGACCCCTCCCAGCAGGAATGACCTTGGCAGCTACCACTCCTCAGGTCGACAGAGGGAGCCCTAACTCTTTACTGCCCTTGCCTCTGGAGCTGGCTGAGCCTAAAACTATTCCTGCCCAAGGTGACTAGCCCGCGGAGGGTCAAGCCCAAGGAATGTGGGTTTGAGGCGTGGGGAGCAGTGGGGATTAGAAGGAAACTATGAACTCTTGACATTTCTCTAGGTTGAGGGGAATCGGGGAGGGTTTGGGACTGGAAGGAGATGAGCGGGTATAGAGGTAGAGGCCCCTCTGCCACATGCCCAGCCCTGTAAATGCCCATCTTCTCAGGGACCACCCCTCTGACCCCCAACCGCATGCTAGGCTTCCCAGGATGGGACAGTCTCCACAGCATATCACCCCTCTTCATGACCAGCCTGCAGTCTGGCCCTGAATTAGGGTTCTTCTGAGGCCACCCTGGAACCTGACACAGTTGGGGAAGGGGAGACCTGGTGGGGCTCAGGAACCCCAGCCCAGCACTAAGAGGCTCCCTGCAGGCCCCCCGCCCCGCACCACATCCCTGAGGAAGAGGCCTTAGGAGCCACCGGTTCCTCCTCCTCCCACCCCCCCTGCCATCGCTGCTGAGCCAGGCCTAGGCTGCCGGCTGGTTGTCTTGGCAACCGGAGGCGGAGAGGAGATGCGCCGAGGGATGGAGGTGTATGTCACCTCGGAGGCTGCTGTGCTCCTGCCCCACGCCCCAGGCCCCTGAAGGTACCGAGAACCCTCCCCCTCTTCCTACCCTCCTCCCAGCTCTTTCCCGGGCTCCCCGCATTCTGCCCTGTACCACATTCCAGCTGCCATTAGGAGGAGACTCCTTTCCTCCTGGGCTCAATGACTCCCACGGGAGGCTCCTGACCCACCTCATTCCAGGTCCTTCTAGCATCAGCTCAGCCCAGCCTTCCCTCTGGGGACCCTTATACCAGAACCATTTCTCCTGGGGTGGGTCTGGTAGAGGGCAGGTAAGAGCAGGGGAGGAACCGAGATGGTGGAAAAGTCAGGAATCCTAAAGGGCTAAGTCCTCAAATCCCCTGGTGCTTGGTCTTCCAGAGGGTTGGAGGGTGATTGTTCAGGACTGGAGTGGGGCCAGGGCCTCTCCTTTCTCTCTCCCCCTTAGACCCTGATTCCAGGACAATAAGGGTGGGATTGAAGGACAGAAAGCCCAGAGGCCAGGCTAGGTCTAGGAGGCCTGCTAGCCCCTCCTAGTGGCTGTGGCCCCCTCCCATGTCACTCCCCTGGCCTTTGCTCTGTGGTTGGATGTTACTCCACCGCCCCCAGGTTTTTTCTGTACCTTCCACAGGACCCTCCCCCCACCCTATCCAGCACCCTATCCTGGATTTGCTCCCCTTTCCCATCCACTACCTGCCTCTGCTGTTGTCATTTCTGTCTGGAGCACCCTTCAGCTTACAGTCCAGTCTGCTTTGCCGCCTTCTAACCCAGATACACCTCTCCCTTCCTGTCCCCTCCTGTCCTCTTTGAGTAAAAGGTCCTGGGGCACACTCTCACCTGTCCCCCTCAAGATCTCCCCATGCAAGTTTCCATTCAGATGCCCCAGAGCCCCCTCCCCAGTTTCCCAGCCGTGACTTCCTCAACAGTCGCTGATACCATCAGCTGACCGGCTGTGGGCAGCGGTTGCCAGGGCAACAGCAAGGCTGCCTAGGTAGGCAAGTCTGGTAGAGGCTGAGGGAAGAGGGAAAGGCAGCTGGGGAGGGTCAGGGTCACTGGCTAGGCTATTACCCTCCTGCCCCTGCCCAGGGGGCTCCTCAAAGCCAATGACAGGCTTAGGGTGGTGCGAGTTTTGCCAGACTGGTAAGGCAAGGCTCTGTAACTTCTGCACACTAGAAGGAGGACCACCTGGCAGGAAGCTCTCTTTGCATAAGCTCCCTGGGGAGGCTCCTTCCTTCTCTCTGTGGGGACTGCAGGACCAGCTGGGTCTCCATGCTGAGAACCTGGTTTTTTGCATCCTTTTCAGGAGAGTGCTAATCTTTGGGTGATCGATTCTGGTAGTTCTGCCTGCACCCTCATCCCTAGGCATGGGGCCCCAGAGGCTTCTACTGCTGCTAGCAGATGATGGGGTGGCCATGAACGTGTAGCAGATACAGGTGCCTGCAGAGCCACATATTGTCCCCCTCAGTTATCAGTAATGCATCCCCCCAACCCCAGGAACTTGAAGTCTCTGGCTGTTGATGAGGTTTGAAGGACTATGTGTGTGCATGTGCACGTGTGTGCGTGCGTACACGTGTGAGTGTTACAGAGCTGGGGTGTGGGAAAGGGGAAAAGGACAGCGGGTGGATTCTGCTTCGTCATGATGCCGGCTAATGCTCCTCTTGTTTGAGATGGATTGAGCTGCAGCCAGGGTGGAAGAGCAGCAGCACGTCCAGACACACACCCTGGCTGCCACTATCAGCTGGAGGTGGGGAGGGTGCAGGGAGGGTGGGGGAGCTGAGGCCCGCCCGCTGCAGCCAGCCATCCCGCCCACCAGACGCCGACTCCCCAGCACCCTGACCGAGCGAGCGGCGGTGTGGCTCTTGGAGCAGCACGGTGGGGGCGAGGGAGGTGGGGGCCCAGAGGGGAGATCAGCCGCTCAGCCACCACCAGCTCCCCTCCTTCTTTGCCAGCTCCCACCCCACCCACCCAAAGCCGGCTTTCTTCCTGTTATTTGTGCTTCGGGAAAGCAAGGCTGGTTTCCTGGAAGAGACGCCTCTTACCTAGGCTCCTGAGAAAACGCAGCAGCAGCCTGTGGACCAGGGCCTGCCTGTGCCTCTCTTGGGGCCTCAGAGCGTCTGGGCCACTGTCTTTGAAGACATAGGTAGGTGGCAGGGTCTCCACCTCTCTTCCCCTCTGTGGGCACTTTGGGCTGCAGCCCCTGCCTGGGGTGGGGCTTTGGGTGGTAGCAGGGATGCCCCAGGGAGGCATAGCTCTGGCCCCTTGCTCAGTGGGAGATGGACCCGGCTGGGTGGGGGGTGACACAGACCCTGGGTGGGTTTGATCTGATCTGCAGAAGAAGCCTGGGGTTTTCCACACACAACGAGTCCATGCTGCCACTCCAATACCCTCTTCCCTGTCCCTGCCTACCTAGATTTGCTGGCCAGAAATCATAGTGATAGGATCATGGGGCATGGGTTGGGAGGGGAGCAGTTCCCTTTATCCTGAATGGTGGAAGAAGAAACCACAGTCAGGTGCCTTTCAGGTGGGACAGTCCACTTAGGGGCCCTATGCTATTGATTTGGAACCTGCTTCTGAGCCCCTCCTAGCCCTGGCTGACCAGGCTGGGTGGGGACCAGTAAAGAATGAGGCTAGTTGCAGGGTGCGGCCGCAGGCCTGGCCTCTGCTCTCCGGGTACCAGCAGCGGTTGTGACTGAAGGAGCTGGGTGCTGAGAAGATGCACAGGCCCTCCAGGTCCTGGGGTTGCCGTCCCAGCTCTAGAGGTCCCTGGGCCTGGCAGGGCTAGCTTCCTTTCTTGGGCAAGCTCACCTGGTGTTTCCCTCTCAGGAGGCTGATTGCCAGGTAGTGAGAGTCAGGGGACCCAGCCCAGACTAGAAGGAAGGCTGCGCCCTGTGGGAATAGGGGTAAGGTGAGGCCCCCAGGGAATGGGTTGGTGTTGGAGCTCTTGAGTAGAGTTGCGCACGCATGTGTGCAGCTCGGGGGTGGTGGCAGCACGTGGTGTAGGGGCTGTGAGTGTAGGGAGCGGTTGCCAAGGGGAGGATCGGTGGGTGGGTTCGAGTGGGTGTCCTCAGCACCATGTGTCACTGTGTGGGAGCCTTGCTGGGAGAGTGGAGGCGTGTTCTGGCAAGCAGGGCTATGGAGTCTCCTGGGGTGCACCAGTGTGTAACTGTGTGTCTGTGTGGGGCTCTTCTGCCTGGGTGCACCTGGGAGTCTCAGAGCTGCCTACCCCTCTGTGGCCAGACATCTGCAGAATTATTCTTTCAGGATGAGTGAAAAGGGAGGGGGGGATGTTCCCAGAATTTCAAAAGATGGATTTTCTGTGAAAGACCCCTCTATCTCCCCCAGCTCCACTAGTACAGTTTGTATATCAGGACCAGCTAGAATAAAGGTTAGAGCAGGAACTTGTTGAGACCCAGAAAGCTCGAGGGGCTGGGGGAACTAGAAAGTGGGGAACTCTCTAGAGGGAGGGTAAGGAAAGATGATCTGCAAACCAGGGAAGAGAGACCCAAGAAAACAATGGACAAATAGATGCAAACAGTTGCAAATAGGTACAGATAGATACAAATAGATGCAGATAGATACAGGTAGGTACAGACAGATACAGATGCAGATAGGTGCAGATAAATACAGATAGATGCAAATAGATGCAAATAGATAAAAATAGGTACAAATGGATGGCTCAGTCCTCTCCTCATCAAAAGCGATAGAGCAAGGTCTGGAGCAGGAGGTCTCTGGGCTTACCACCTGCCCCTGCCTGCTCCTGTTCAGAGTGAGAATATCATACAGTGTTGTCATTATAGAGACCCTAGTCCTAGCAGATATAACAAGGATTTAAAAAAAAAAAACTTGGGGCTGGAAGGGTGGCTCAGTGGTTGGTTACAGCGTTTGCCTGGCACGCGCGAGTACTCGGGTTCAAACCCCAGCACCATGTGTGCAGTGAAGTGTCTGAGCAAGGAAAGCCACGTGAAAAACTAAATAAAATTGATTCTGTCTTAAAAAGAAAAAAATTACCTGGGGGAGATGGAGAAAATGTAAGAAGAAGAAGTACCCAGATTTTGCCATCCTTAGAAAGGTCCAGGGTTCAGGCCTGGTCTACATAAGGGACACCCTGATGAGCCATTGGCCTGGAGGAGGCCCCAGCTCTCCCTTGACCCGTGTCCTGCCCCGCGCTCCAACAGCACCACCCAGCCACTGGAGTGCGCCTTCTCCCCACCTTGGGGTGCTGTTTTGGGAGCTGGTGACCTAGCTGGATCCTGCCTTTATTTCTGGCATTGAGTTGTTGCCACAGCAACTGCGGAGGTGGGGCCCAGAGGGGGAGAGGAGAGGGTGAAAGGGAAAGGGAGAAGAAAAGATGAAGAAAGAAAAGAAAGAGGGAAGGAAAGGCAGGAAGACAGGAGAAAGAAGGGGGAGGGGCTGGGCAGTCACAGTGAACCACAAGGAGAAACAGGGCAGAGCCCACCAGCCTTACCCCAGCGCACCTGCACAGCTGTTTCCTAATTCCTTTCCTATCCACATGCACGGACCTGGCTCGGCCCTACCCAGATGGCACAGAGCTGGGTTCCCCCAGACTCCCAGCTCCTATTCTATAGGTGAGGTGGGCAAGCAGGACTGGAACTCCCCAAGTTCAGATTAAAATGGATTTTGGGGTTTATTGAAAAGAGCACTCATTGGCTTTGGCTGAGCCATTCTGGGTGGGAATTCCGCCTTGACTTCCATGGGGTGGCATTTGGCCAGGCCACCTCTCAGCCTCATCTCAAATAAGCAAAGTGCTGGTTTGTGTGAAGTTCAGTGGGGCAGGTGAAAGTCAAGTCCTTCTCACAGGCTGTGGCACAGGCAGGTAGCAACAGCTGGACCAGAGCCCCAGAGGCTTGGTTCTGCCAGGGAGGGGGTTCCTTTCTCCAAGCTTAGGGAGCCACTGTCTGGATTTGCCCCTGCCTGGAACAAGCCTTGGAGATGGGTGGGCACAACCTTAGAGGTCCCTGGGGCGGGTCTTATCTCCTACTTCCTGGGGAGCTGCCTGGTCCTGGTTGGAGATGAGAGGGTGGGTGGTGTGAGGTGGGGCTGAGCTGGTGGCTCAGATAAGGTGGGGACACACAGCTGGGGGAGGGTGGGGCTGAGATGGAAGGATGGGAAGCCTGCTGGCCCCGGACCAGAGCCTGGGAGGCTGAGAAGTCCCTTCCGCCACCTGGGCTTGCCTGCCCCCACGTGTCTTCCTTTCCCTCCCTCCCTTCCTGCTGCAGCCTGCCCTTTTGGTCTCTGTTGGGGGAGGTTGCTGAGACCTTTGGACCTTTGGGGACCTAGGCTAGGGGTGTGCGTGGATGGGAGGGGGCCGTGCCTGGAGGAGGTAGAGGGAGAAATTAGCTTTGGAGAAGGGGGCTGGCTACCTGTGGGTGGAGTAGGCAGGTGCCTGCCTGGAGATTTGAGAGGAACCAGAACCAGAAAATGCTCACGTGTGCATGCACACTTTCGGTCTGCCTCGTTCTCTCTCTCTCCCCCATGCTTGCCTTCTGGCAACCTAAAATTTCAGCAATAAGAACTTTATTCCTTAAGGTTTATCCCAGATTAGAGAGCAAATTCCCCACGGGGTAAGATCTTATGTCTGTCTTTAGGACCTTCCAGGACATAATTGATTAGCTCATTTCCTGACCCAGTACAAGCCCTGAGACTGGATGGGGGACCCTGAAAGAGTCAGGGGCAAGAGCCCCAGATACTATGGGGCAAGACCTTCAGGGGAGCCTGTTGTGGATAAGGAGGAGCTGGTGACTAGGGCCACAGTTTTGAGGGAGGTGGTATAGTGATTAATGGGCTTACCGTCCCGTTTGTGTTTTTGTGTGTGTTTTAAGAGAGAGAGGGCCAGTGAGAGAGAGAGAAAGAGAATCAATTTTATTTAGTTTTTCATGTGGCCTTCATTGCTCCAACACTTTGTTGTGTTCATGGTGCTGGGGTTCGAATCCGTGTCCTCTGCACATGCCAGGCAAATGTTGTAACCACTGAGCCAACACTCCAGCCCCCATGTAGTAATGTTTTTGACAAATTACTTAACTTGCTTAAATCTCAATTTCCTCATCCACAAACCTGAGATAATAATAATAACCACCTAGCAGGATCCGATGTCAGGATTAAATGGAAGAAAGTAAAGAGCCCAGCACAGTGCTAGCCATAAAAAAAAAAAAATGTTTGGCTGGGCACAGGTGGTGCACGGTGGTAATCCCAGTGACTCAGGAGGCTGAGGCAGGAGGATCACAAGTTAAAAGCCAGCCTTAGCAATTCAGCAAGGCCCAAGCAACTTAGTGAGACCCTGTATCAAAAGAAAAAATATATATAAAGGGCTGGGGATGTGGCTCAGTGGTTAAGCGCCATTGACGTCAATCCCTGGCACCAAATAAAAAAAAAAATTAAAAAAAAAGATGTTCCATAAACACCAATGTTTATTATTATTATTATTATTATTATTATTATTATTACTGTTTTAGTCTTACTGGGTATCAAATCCAGGGCCTTACACAGGCTAGGCAGGTATTCTACCACTGAGTACATCCCTAGCCCTTTTTTATTTTGAGACAGGGTCTCACTAAGTTGCCCAGGCTGGCCTCGAGCTTGTGATCCTCCTGCCTCTTGAGTAGCTGGGATTAAAATCCTGTGCCGTTGTGCCTGGCACACACCAACTATTAATGTTACTACGACAGTCAAGATTTGAAATCATGTTCCCACGGCTCTATGTCCAAGGCCTGGGGCTTGTGCACTGTGCGTGTGGGTCTCGGTGTCTGACAAGTGTGTGCACTGGGACATGGCTCACCCCAGACCCTCCCCCTCTCTCCTCTCCTGGGCAGTCACCACTCCGGCTGACAGCCACTGTCCTACTTTGTACCTCTGCAACCAGTGTTTAGGGGAGAGTGCCAAGGCCACCTCCAGGAGGTTCCAGGACACTCTCAAGCCATCCATTCCACCGCCCTTCTGCATGCTCAGCAGTACCTGCTTCTCAGAGAGACTCCTCCAGACCTCTGCTGGCTGCCCTAAGCCACCAGGGAATATAGAAGTCTCCCAACTGGCTTCCTCTAAATGTCCCTATGCCCCTGTTACCCAACTTCTTACCCTTTCCTCTCCTTTCCAGGAAGCATGTAATCTCTTCCAAAGCCAGTCCTGCTCTTGGGCACAGACCCGCCCCCTTCCTCCCCGCTGGCGTCCTGCTCTGCCAAGTGTCCCCTCCTGCAGCTTCTAGCCCTTCCTCCTCCTGCCCTCTTGGCTGCCTACTATCACGTCCACTCCCCTCTCTTTAAAAACTTGCAATCTTGCCTCTTCCATAGTCACCCTCCCAGCACCCTCCGGTCTTGCAAGGACACAGGAAGTGCCACTCCCGCTGGCCAGGCCCTGCCTCGCAAACCAGGCAGCCATGAGGGCCTTGACATTGAACTGGAGGGAAATCCAATGGCCTCGGCTTCCCTGCCACTGGCTTC
>PVKS010012227.1:0-54356 GCA_004027875.1 Aplodontia rufa | reverse complement strand
GATACAGATGAGGGGGAAACATTGTCAAAACTGTAGCAATCAATGTGTATAAACTTTGATAACCAGGGGTAATGCTAACACATAGATAAGCTACTATGGGTTTCATCTAATGCAGTTTCCCCCAGAAGAACTCATGTGTTAAATGGGTATCTAGTGTAGGAATAACATCGGCTTCTGGAATGGTTCCCCCATCTTCCCCTTCACCAGACTCCTATGAGTTCTTCATATACCCTCCCCCCTCCCCATCCCCTTCCCTCCACCTCCAAGTTCCCTAGGGAAAGCTTTTGTGACTTCTTTCTATTATTTGATAGAGGGGTATAGTATTATCTGCAGAAATAGTGCTATCTCTTCCAGTCCATCTCTGTCTGTCTATTACATCCATCCATCCATCCATTCATCCAGCCATCCAGCCCAGCTAGTGTGGTCTAGGTTATGCTATGGTAACCAAGAACCCTAATATTTCAGTGGCTTTAAGCAACAAAAATTTATGTTTTGGTCAAAATCAAGTTAATTTCAGACTTTTTGATGGTGAGGGCTCTGTTCTATGTTCTATCATTCAAAGATCCAGACAGGTTGTTGGAGACTCCACTCTCTGAAAACAGATGGGGACTGTGCTGGCACTTAAGGGCTGACACATGTCCTTTTTGCTAACAACCCACTGCTAGACCAGTCAGATAGCCAGATATGATTAAAAGGGGAAGGAAAATGCTATCCAATACCTGGGAGGAGGTGAATTGGAAATACTGATTTCAGCATTGGCAGTTTTTCTCCTTTTATTTATCTCCATCTACCTATTTATTTTCCTGAATTTAATATGTCTTATAATTTAATAAACTAGAATAGATTTTTTAAAAAAAATCCTCTTAGTATAAAATATGTGGCAAATAGGTGGAGGGGAAGATTTCCTCTTATCAGGTCTCCAAATGTCCAGGAAGCCAATTTCCTCTGTATGAACACTCTCAAAGGTAAAGATTAAAAAAAAAAAAAAAAAAACAACTAGCAAAACCATGGAAACTGCCAGTAATAAAACACAGAAAATATGATAACCAGGCACTTTAGCTTCCTGTGGGTGCTGCAAGAAATCATCTCAAACTTGATGGATTATAACTACACGCATTTATTCTCTCTTATAGTTCTGGAGGTCAGAATCTGAAATTGGCATTCAAAATGCTTGCAGGCCCTGGCTGCCTTGTGAGGTTCTAGGGCACAATTTATTCTCTTGCTCTTTCCAGCTTTTAGAATTTCATTCCTTGCATTCCTTGGCTCATGGCCTCTTCCTTCCTCTTTAACAGCAGCAGGGTAACATCTTTAACTCTCTCTGCTTCTCTTTCATTCACGTTTTCCTCTTTTCTCTGCAATCAGATTGTCTCTGCAACCTGTATTTGCTTCCTTTATATAAGGATGCTTCAGATTACATTTATGTCCCACCTGGGTAACCCAGGAGAATCTCTCCATCTCAAAATCCTTACCTTGATCTCATATGCAAACTCACTTTTGCCATGTGTGGTAATGTTCACAGTTTCCACAAAGTTCCCACTTTGATATCTTGTGGGGTGGTATTCAGTTTATCTGACTAATCATATGAAAAATAGTGAAACTCCTCTATCATTTGAGACAATGATTAAGAATATTGCTTATAGGACCATCTCTGAATCCAATTTTCAAAGTACATACAAGAACAAAACTTGCTAGAAAAGATCCAAAATAATAAATAATTAGTAATTGTAGATCATTTCTTTGGCTACTCTTACATTTTTTTTTTAATGCTGAGTTGGAATTTTCTGTACCAGAGATTACATTTCATATTCAGAATCTAAATGCATTTTGTTTTATAAATATAGTGACTGGGTTTGCTGTATTTAGCAGAAAATTCATTGCTTTTAACTCCAAAATGAAACCCGTTGGAAACATTTTGTACATATGGGGCTAAGAATTACGACTTTCCCTTTACAAGATATTTGCAAGTCAGAAAAGCAGAATCATTGCTTTCTCTCTCCTCTGATTCCCTGGGGAAGGGACCGTGAATCTCATCTTTTGGCAGGTCAGAAACTCTTTCTTAGACTCAAGCAAGCTTGTGCAGACTTCCAGAATTAAGTACTAGATGCTCACAAATGTCACACACATCTAAAGAAGATGGAAGCTAGATTGAATATTAATGAGTAATGAAAGTTGAAAACAAAATTGCCTGTTGGAAATGTGCTGATGAGTTACGAAAACAAGGTGTTAGGTCTTCTCTTCCCACTTCATTTCAAAACCAGCTGTCCACAGTGTGGTTAAAGGAGCCCTGGGATACTGATTTATTTTTCCAGGATGACTGTAGACTCTTGAGCAAATAATTTGTTCCATATTGTTGAATTCTTAAGAAATGAAATTGCTCACCCTAAAAAAGGGCTTTTCAGGACTCCAGGGTAATTTCTGCCTGGTGTGTTCAGTGCCTTTCACCCCCATCTTTTGGCTATTAGACTCTTACTGAGATAATGCAATAATTCCTTGGCATTTTTCTCTTGTAGCTGCTGACAGGGTGAACTTTTCCTTGGGCCTGTGGTGTCTGGCTGTCAGGTGGACTTTAACCACTTTCACATTTTTATTCATTAAAGGAACCAAAACGGGAATACTTCAGTGTCTCCTGTGGCTTCCGTTGAATCTTTGAGGTGATACAAACCTGATCTCATCAAAATTAATGGCTGGTGGTCATTCACACTATTACTGTTAATGGGGTTGGGCATGCATTATCCTCTGCAGAAATGGTGCATATTTGGGTCTTTAGAGTACAGCACAGTCTAGGAGAGCAGTTGACCAAGGATGTGACCACCCTGCACAGGAGAAGTTTGGCGCACTTGGCAATGACAGTACAAAATGAATATTGCAAGCATTGGTTGCAAGTTGCTGTTGTTACTCAGTTTATGGTAAAAAGAATATGAGGATGTCTAAGATTACATTAAAATTTGCCTGTGTTAACGAAACAAAAGCTATTTTTTATACTTTGTAATGAAAAAGAAAGTGTGTTTTCACACAGGTTCAGGCAAAGCTGGCCCTTTGGTTATTTTAGCCTGTGACTCCCTCTCCTTCCTCTGCCTAACCTTCCAGGAGCACAGAAGTGACCAAAACACTATACTTCACTTTGTTTTTATGTCATTTCATGTGTCTGTACCTTTCAGAGAGCCAATGAAGCCACAAAGCCTTGTTATGTGAACTGGCGTGATTCAACCTCAGATTGGGCAGTATAAGGTTTGATCCTGAATAGTTAAGAAGTTTTTTAAGTAGTCCAGGAGAGATACAGTGGTGGTTTTGGGTTGCAGGGATATCAGTGAAGATGAAGCACAGTGAATGATTTAAAAAAAATATATAGGAGACGGCTAATATTTGGCATTGTGGCTAAATGGAGAGACTGAATAGAGAATTTCCAACTAACTCCAAGCCTTCTGGATTGAACAATTGGTTTCATTTACTGTAGTGTGGCCAGCAGTGGAGAGAGGAGATTTAAAGGGGGAGTCAGTGACAGGATTTGAGCAAGGGATGGATTATGACAAGTTATCTTTGATAGACAGCTAAGAATGAATGTCAAACATGTAGTTGGGCAGATGAATCTGGAACTCAGGAAATGTTTGGGATGGAAGAATAAATCTGGGAGTTATTAGCACATTGATGACATTAAAGCAGGAGTCTGGTTCAAATTAAGTATGGGGCATGTGGAGAAAGGTGGACTGAAAAAGGCCCCTGCAAGCTACCTATGATAAGGAAACTGCTGTCACAGCAGAAAGTAGAAGGGGATGGTGGTGTCATGGAAGCTGGAAAGGAAAGTACCAAAAGGAGGATGTGGGGGTCAAGTTTATTGAATGTTGCTAAGAAGTTAAGCAAGGTAAGATGCTAAAATACCCAGTGGTTTTGCAACAGGAGATCATTGGTCAATTTGAAGACACTTTAAGAAAAGTTCTGGATGTTAAACAAGACTAGAGTGGACAGAGGAAGGAACAGGAGGTGAGATACTATATACAGACAACTTTTCCAAGAAGCTGTCCTGTGACGGACCAGGGAAATTTGATAGTCGCTAAATGGGGATTCCAAGAAGAGGGATCTTAAAGACCGCTTGAGTACTGACAGGATCATTCTTGTGGAACAGCCTTTGGGAATATTCACCATTAATATTGTAGATATCATGAGCTGCTAGCATTAAAAATGAAGATATGAAACAGCTAACTGGGTTCAAATGCTGGCTCTACCTCTTAGTGACTGTGAAATAATCCTGGGTGACTAATTTAACCTTGACCGTGCCTTAATTATCTCATTCATAAAAGAATTGTCATTATGATAGTAGATACCTCGTCAGGATGTTACGGAGATTAAATGGGTCAATATTTCCAAAGCTCTTAGCATGATGGCTGGCATGTAATACTCACTGTATAAATGCTCACTAAATAGACATAAAACCCTATAAATAATCACAAGTAGAATTTCTAAGATATGGAGTATGCACATTTTAAAGCTGTCTGCAAAACCAAATTGCCTTTTGTCAGCTATTACCAGATTGTATGTTCATGGGCAGGGAAGAAGAAGGTTGGTTTCTAGACATCTTTAACAACAAGAGGTAATCTATTTTAAAATCATAACATTTTGCTAGACAAGAGAAAAAAGATAGCTAATAGCTATTTAACTAACTGCATTAGTTTGATTAATAGACTGAAAATGTTTTTAAAATCTTTTTAGCAAAATTTAAATTTTCCCTTAAGTAAATTTCTTTTTCCATTGCTAATTTTTCCCACTTGGAGGGCTTTGATTTTCTCAGATTGTGTTTAAAGTACTATGAAGCTATTTCTCAGAAAACTTGCTTTGTTTTTCTTTTTCACTTGCTTTGGGACCAAAAAAAAAAAAAAAAAAAAAGGAGTGGTCATTATTTGTAGTGAAATAATCATATATATATATATACTTTTCTGTATTTTTTATCTCATTCACTAGAAATGAGACTCATCTGTGCTTCTTCAAATGTTTTTCAATTTATTTTCTGACCATATAATACAGCTAGAATTTAATTTAGTGTATAGTATGAAGTAGGTATATGATTATTTTTACACAAAAACTTAAGCAGATTTTTCCACATCATCTGTTGAATAATCCATTCTTCTATTACTAATTAGACATATACCCTTTATCACATGTATATGTACCTTTATCATCTAGAAATATTTGAATCTAAAAGATCCAAGAACTAAAAATTTCCATCAACCTAAATGGGTTTCTATTCTTTCCATTGTTTATTCTTTTTTTTTTTTTTTTTTTTTGAGAGAGAAGGACAGCAAGAGAGAGAGAGAATCGATTTTTCTTGAGGTTTTTTACATGGCTTTCATTGCTCTGACATTTAGTTGTGTACATGGGTGCTGGGGTCTGAACCTGAGTACTCGTGCATGCCAGGCAAGCGTGGCAACTGCCGAGCCACCACTCCAGCCCTGTTCTATTCTTCTTGTTCTAATGATTTCTTCCCTTTATTTGTAATTCAGTGTAACTCTCTCAATTATAATGACTTTGAAATTGAAAATTTAAATAAAATATATAAACAACTTACTCTTACATTGAATTTTGTAAGATTTATTAAATTTTTTACTTTTTCAAAGTTAATTGATTGTTTCTGCTTCCTTAGTTTTTTTTTTTTAAGAAATGAAAATTAATATGTTTTAAAGTTCCACCTAAACATCCTGGTAGGATTTTGATAAAATTTGCATCTTCCATACAGAATAATTCAGTGTTGTTATCACTCCTTGTATGAATTTTATGATAGGGAGCACCTTATCTCATATTCTTTCTCTCTCTTCAAAAACTGAGGATATTATGAGATATCAGCTTCATAAGTTGATTTTTGAGGGAGACTATCCAAGTGGGCTGGACCTAACCAGGTGATCCCTTGGGGCCCTTACAGAAAGAGACATTTAAAGTGTAAGGGTGATTCCAAGCACGGGAGATTCTTAATTTCTGTCTTTGAAGATGGAGGGGTGCCATGTGGCAAGGACTGGGAGGTGGCTGCTTGGAGCTGATAGCAATCCCTGACTGCCAGCCAGCAAAGAACTAAAATTTTCCATCAACCTAAATGGGTTTGGAAGATGATGCTCTTCTCCTAATAAGAACACATCCTTTTAATGCCTCAATTTTGATTTTGACCTTGTGAGGTCCTCAGCTGAGAACCCAGCCATGTCATGCCTGGACTTCCAACCTATAAAATCGTGAGGTAATAAATGGGTATTGTTGTAAGATACTATGTTTGTGGTAGTTTATTATACAACAATAAAAACCAAAATAGCATTCATTTAATAGTCTCCATTTTTATAAACCCTTGTAAAGTTTTATTGTATGGTTCCTGTATGTTTATTGGTAAATATCTTCCTGTGTATATTGGTCAGGCTCTCCCTCACAGAATCTTCTGACTGGTTAATCACAAAGGCTGTTGTTTATGGAAAAAAAGGTTGAGTAGTTCACAGAACTTCTGGTAAGTTGTATAACTGGGCTTAGCCCCCAGATAATCAGGGAGAAACCAGCCAGGAAAAACTACCTAACCATACCGAGGGACTAGTCTAGCAAAAACATGGTGCTGATGTGTGATTACTCAGCACCTCTACCATTCCACAGAAGCCCTGGTGGGACAAAATTCCACAGCCACAAAGTTAGTCATACTATCAAAATTAGACTACAGATTCAGTGTGATCCCCATTCAAATACCAATGACATCCTTCACAGAGCAAGGAAAAACAATCTTAAAATTCAACTGGAAGAATAAATGCCAACAATTCTAAAATAAAAGAGCAATGCTGGAGGCACCAACAATACCTGACTTCACATTGTGTTATAGAGCTGTAGTAATTAAAACAATATAGTACTAGCACAAAAAAAGACACATAGACCAACGGAACAGAATAGAAGACACAGACAAACCTGCACAGATACAATCATCTGATCCTTGACGAAGGCTCTAAAAACATGCATTAAGAGAAAAGACAGCCTTTTAAACAAATGGTGCTAGGAAAACTGGTTTTCTGTATGTAGGAGAATGAGATTCTGTATGTAGATTCCTTTCTTTCACTCTGCACAAAACATCATCTCAAAGTGGATCAAAGACCTAGGAATTAGACCAGAATGTTTGTTCATCTTTTGTCTCCATGATTTGTTCACTGATAGAAGCCAGGTGTTAAAATCCTTTGCTTTTTATTGTATTACAGCTTCTCTTTCCCTTTAGGTCTACTAAAATTTGCTTCATATATTTGGATGCCCTGATAATGGGGAAATATTTAAGTATATATATTTGCAAATGCTATTTCTCTCCTGTTTTACTGCTTTGATTTAAAGTCTATTTTATCTGACATAAGAGTGGTTTCTCCTACTTTCTTTTAAATTTGATTTTTGTGGAATAGCTTATTCTATTCCTTCACTTTTAGTCCATGAACGTCCTTAAAGGTGAAATGAATCTCTTGTAGGCAGCATGTAGTTAGGTCTTATTTTTTTATGCATTTGGTTACCCTTTCAATTGAAGAATGTAATTTATATTTAAGGCAATTATCAATAGATAAGGTCTTACTTATTTTTTGTAACTTGTTTTTTGGTTTTGTTGTATTTCCTTTCTTTCCCCCTCTGTGTCAGTCTTCCTTTGTGTTAAATGATAGTAGTGTGTCTTGATTCTTTGCTTATTATTTTTAGTATACCTATTATAAATTTTTGCTTTGTGATTACTCTGAGGCTTACAATTTTTTTATTATTACAAGCAATTTTGAAGTGATATCCACTTAACTTTGATTTGAAAGATAGGGAAAGGAACAGAAAAAGAAAAAGAAAAAAACTAATACAAAACTCTATACTTACATTCCATCCCTCTTCATATTTTGAATTTTTGATGTCCTATCATACATATTTATATATTGTCTATCTCTTAACATATTTATGTAGTTATTATTTGTAATTGTTTTGCTCTTATATGTTTGGTTTATACACTATGTGTACAATATTAGAACATTATTAGAATTTATCTGTATAGTTACTTTTACCATTGAGCTATGTACTTTCCAATATATTTATATATATATTTTTACTTATTAACATCAACTTTAGCATATTTTTCTTTTTCTTAGTACTAGGGATTAAACCCACAGGCCCTCTATCACTGTCCCCTCTCACATTTTATTTTGAGACAGAGTCTAAGTTGCTGAAGCTGGCCTCAAACTTGTAATCCTCCTAGCTCAGGCTCCTGAGTTGCTAGTGTTATTGGCATGTGCCATTATTCTGCACTTCCTTTTAGAATTTCTTGTTGGACAGATCTGTTGCTGATACATTTTTTCAGCTTTTGTTTGAGAACATCTTTATCTCACTTTCATTTCTACAGCATAGCTTTGCTGGCACAGTATTTTCGGTTGACAGTTTTCTTTTTTGGTACTGTGAAAAATCTCATCCCACTTTCTCCTGGCCTGTAATGTTTCTGTTGAGAAGACTGCCGTCAGGTGAACTGAGAGCCTTTTATGCTATTTATTTCTGTTCTCTTGTTGCTTTGTGAATCCCCTCTTTAACCTTTGAGAAGTTGATTAGATTATATCTTGGGGTATACTTTTGGAGTTGAAACTGACTGGCGATGTTTGACGTTCATTCACCGGGATGTTTGTGTCTTTCTGTAGGGTTGAGAAGTTTTCCATTTTCTCTCTGGATAAGCTTTCTACCCCTTTGGCATTCTCAAGTCTCTTTTGAGCATCAATAAGTCAAATATTTGCTCTTTTAATGCTGTTCCAAATTTCACATAAGCTTTCTTTATTCCTCTGCGTTCTTTCTTGTTTTTCTCCTCCAACTGCATATTTTCTTTGAGCTCACTATTTGTTCAATCTATTCAGCTATTAATGCCTTTTATCACATTTAAAATTTTGCTCAGTTTACTTTTCAACTCAAAGATTTCTCTTTGATTTTTAAAATTACTTGGGTTTTTCTATTATGTTTCTTTGACAGAGTACTGAATAGCTTCTCTGAATTTTCTTGAAACTCATGTGTTTCCTTAGAGCACCTCTTTTGAATTCTTCATTAGAGCATTCACATGCATTGTAATATAATTGGCTTCTAGTGCCTTATTACGTCTGCTACATGAGTTCATGATTCCCCGAAAATTCTTGATGCTTGTTTGTGTACAAAAACATCTCATCATCGAAGAATTTGGTATTTATTCCAGTTTTTGTGGTCTTTCCTTCCAGAAATTCCAAGCAGGGTGCTTATTAGAGTCTGTAGTCTCTTTTGCTACACCGGCACTAGATGACACTCAAGACCAGGTTTGCCATGATCCCACTGTTGGTGAATTGGCACTGTTTCAACACTGGTGGGTACTTGAAGCGCAAGCTTCCCCCTAATCTACAGTTGGTGTGCTATTCAGAATAAATTGGGACAGTCTATCCAAAAAGGATAGTTCAGCCCTGCAAACCTCCACCTGGGGCCAGAGAAGGCACAGACACTTCTTCCATGGTCACTGTTTTGTGGTCAGGCACCATGCTCAACTCTGAGCATTGCTTTGGAGGGGGTCCAGGGTTACTATAAAATTACTCAGTGCCTACCTTCCTCTTCTTCCCCCAAGTGGACTACTGCTTGTATTGTGCTGCTTGGGTTTAGGGGAGGAAGATGGTGGCATTCTTGTGACCATCAGTTCTATAATTTTAGGTCACACTTGGAGCCCATAGAAAGCAGCGTAGTATAGGGTCTGAGCCTATGGTGCTATGGTTTGCCCACTGCTGAGGTGGTCATAGCCTGAGACTGCTGCAGCCAGCCTCAGGTGATGATAACTAGAAGAGAAGTCCACTCAGCTGGGGCTGCAGGTCTTCCCTTGGCATCAGGGCAGGTTCAGAGGATTTATCCTCAGGTACTGTGCTGTGGTCAGGAGCCATGAGGATCTGTACATCTGTGCTCAATTTTCTGCCTTACTCTGTGGTGGGTGGAGTCCTGTTCCTTGCTGCCAAAAGTTGGAGGAGGAGTGGAGTAGACAGTCCCAGTCACATCTGAGTCTTCCAGCCATAGAGTGCTGTGCAGTCTCAGGGGTGCAATCAGGCCCCCATAGTGGCTACATATGATGCAGGCTGAAATACGAATCCATTCCTTTGGGCTGTAGGTCTCTGCCTGGTTCTCCAGGTAGGTCTAGAGGGTCTGTTTACATGCACTGTCTTGACAATGGGTTCTGGCTCTTACTAGGTCTCCATGTGGTGTTGCCAGAACTGAGCTCTAAAAGTCACATTTTCTCTTTTCGGTCCTGTGCCTCATGCTGCACTCTGTGTCATTTGAGGTGGGGGCAGGATGGTGAGGGTAGTCCCTTGGCCACCCAGCTAACCTGGGTGCAGAGGCTAATTCCATGGGTGCTGGCCTGGGGGAAGAGCCCTAGGGCCTCTGCAAGATGGTGGGTTTCATTGTGGCAGGCCTCATACCAGATGTCAAGCCTAGATCCAGGACCACTCACTCCCTTTCTCTACCCCAAGCAGGAAGCACATCTCTCCAAGTTATGCTGCTTGGAGCTGGAGGGGGCTGAAGTGGGCAGAAATTTCCTTTGTGTCTTTTCTTTTTGTTATATTAAAACCAGACTGTGTGGTCTCTCACTTGGCTTCCTTAGGTCTCTCGAAGATACTGTGGTGCATGAATCCCTGCTCAAACTGGTGTCTTTGTAGGAGATGATCAGTGGAATATCTTGCACAGTTGGCCTCTTGCTCTGGCTCTACATTTAAAGTTTAAAAGTGGTTGTTTTAAGATGATTATCATTTTGTATGAAATTATCTTTTACCTTGCTGAAGTTTTTAGTAGCTCTTGTAACATTTTCTTGTGATTTTAAATGATAACATTAACAAATAGTAATGCTTAAAAATTCAAATATATAGATAAATCTTGCTTATATACCTTCAATATGTATAAATTTCACTTACCATGATTTAGTTAAAGAATATCAGTCTTCAAACAACACAGTTCAGATTATAGTAACCATGACATATTTATTAACTATAATTGCATAAAACATAAGCTTTTCTGCTAGCTCTGCAGTTCATAATTACTACCTAATAACAGATGCATGCCACACTCAGTGACCGGTCTCATCATTTCATTCAATGTCTGTCAGCAATTTGTCACTATATACCTATCACTTAATTCTTGCACAGACAGCAAATTGTATAGTTGTGCTGGGTCCCCATCTTCCAATGATAAACCTATGCAACATTTATAAGAATGAATAACAAAGACCAGGCTGAAAAAGATGAAAGAGTAGAAGAAGAAACAAAAAGTGATAATACTGGAGAAGAAATGTTAACTGAGCACAAATGGAATTAAACAGCATCTCAGTGTTGGAATGTAGACAATGTTGAGCTTTCAGTGATTCTAGATACATAGCCTGGGTAACTTAGAAAACCCCAACTTAAATTTAAAAAGTGATTGATGAAGGATGAAGATGTTTTACAGGAAGTGACTCTGATAAAAAAAAAACAACCCAAAAAAACCTTCACGTTAAAGGAATACTCAGACCCAGTGAGGTGCACCGTTGTAATTCCAGCAGCTTGAAAGGTTGAAGCAAGAGGACCACAGGTTTGAGGCCAACCTCAGCAACTTAGGGAGACTCTATCACAAAAAAAAACTAAAAATGAGTTGGTATGTGGTCAGTGATTAAGCAGCCCTGAGTTCAATTCCCAGTACAGATAAATAAATAAATAAAATAAAAATAAAAACTGGAATACTCAGAGACATTTTGCCACATTAAAGGTGCATAGGATAAAATGTTGGAGGATGATCAATATTTTAAAAAAGAATAACTTACAAGAAGATGCATGAGAGGAAATAAAACACTGCTTCTACTCCTTAGTTTTTTTTTAACAGAGAAATAACACATTGTATTTTTCAATACTTCTATTTTAAATTATAGTATATAAAATAAATATTAGTTTTTACTCTTTTTATTACCACATAAATTTATTACTGACAGTAACTGACCAAAAATTTTTAAAGGTCATAGACCAAATATTGCTTTGCATAGTTTTAGCCCCTATAGTAATTTTTATAGTTCTGTATTGCAATGCAAAATGAGGACTGCCTATTCTCTTTATCCTGTAACATCAACTGAAACCTTCAGAACAAGCAAAAATAGTCATTACTTAAAGGATGACTAGGATAGGTATAAGATTTTTTTTTTTAAATTGCTGCTTTGTATTCTGAAATGTAGTATTGGGGAGGAGATATTCAAGGTCTGTCTTATATTCTTTTATGTTTTTAATTTTGGTTTATATGTATATAGATTCCATTGAAGTATTTGTAACATCAAGAGAATTGTTCCTTAGTTGTCTCAGGATCTGTTCTTATTTGCTATATTTGATTGTTTAAATTGAGAATCTTTTTGCTAATGCTATGCTAGGATCGTTTCTCAGTTCTTGTGAAACATGGACTCTATCTTGGGAGGGACAGTTGTAAGTAGCCTTCACATTATAGGTTGAATCTCTTCCTTTAGAACAACACTAATATAAGGATGCTTCCAGTTTAAAAAAATACTTATAGTTTTGTTATTTCAGTAAGGGTCTTTACAAAGAATCAGTTAAATCATGATGGTAAAGCTGCTATTTTCCCCCAGAAATTTATGACTCTTAAAATTCTTCTTTGCTATACTGAAATGCTTACTCTTTAAAGCAAACATAAGAGGAGTCCACTGTTCATTATATTTGTATTGAATATTTTCATGCATCATTTCACCATGGGGAGAGGGGGCTGGAATTAGGCAGTTCAAAGTTTAATAATATGTTCAGGGGGCTGGATTATCTGTAACTTCCTTGGTTATAGACTTTACTTGATCTAGAGCTAATCATGCCTTAAATAAAATAAACAGGACAAAAATGGATAGCAAAAGTGTGATAAATTGTATTTCATGTTGGTTGACTGTTTTCCCTAGCCCAGTATTGAAACCATTGTCATAAATTAGAGGAATACTATATCCCGAATATCCAAATGTGTGAAGAAATGGCTCATTAGAGCAATAATGACTGCTGAAAAATTAATAGTGTTGGCTCTGAATGAAAAAATTGCCCTCCCAGCATGATCATGGGATTTGTGCATTATTAAAACTGGCTAAACTAGCACACAGATCCTTCAAGTGTCTGATAAAAAATGGGAGTATGAATTGATTTGGACTTTTAACCTAGAGCAATTCTTTACATAATTTAGATTCTGTCAGAAGATACACAAAGTTTCATCAAATATTGACTTTTTGGCAAAGATCAAAGTAAAGATCCATGCTTCTTTACTTCACTCTCCTGCCTAGCTTCTCTGTGCTATGGAATGCAGATTTTCACATTTATCTCTCTGCTGCTGTTCTGTTTATTTTAATATCTCTTTATCAAAACATGATTTGGATAAATTGTCTTCATGAAAATACTCTGTGATTGTTTCTTGAGAGAATGACTTTAATTTGTGATTGAAAGGTATGGGGGGTGGCAAATGTAGCACAGGTGCTGTGTATGAGTACTACTGTAATTCCATTCATCAAGATAGCAGAATGAAGGTATGTTGTCTCTTTTTTCACGTAGTGATGTCACTTAATATTTATAGACATTTCAGTACTATGGAGACTCTGTATTATTGCATAAATTATCAACTATGTAGTGCTCCATGGTTTGAAATAATTTATGTCAGTGTGTTTTGTTTTGAAAGCACATATTTTCTTTAGGAAATGTAGTCTTATAGGTAAAAGTAACAAAGGAGAAAATCTAGCTACATGTTAATTATAAATAGAGATAGCTCTCTATAGTGGCTAAATTATTTTTTAACTACAAAAATAATGTAAGTTAACTTAAAAAAAGAACTTACAAAGTGAAACAGAAAAAAACCCTCCATCTTAATTCTTCATTTCTTCCTTGCCACTATATCAAAATATTTGACTGAATAATTTATAAAAAAATAGAAATTTACCTCTCACAGTTCTGGAGATGAGAATCTCAGGGAATCAGGTGGTTTGGTGTCTGGTGAAGGTTGCTCTCTTCTCCACAGATGGCACCCTGTTGCTGTGCCCTGACATCACACAAGGGGAGATCTGTTCCCTCTAACCACTTTCATAAGGTCACTAACCCAAAACATGAGGGTTCAGCTTTCATTATGTAATCACCTCCTAAAATCTCCATCTCTTAAAACTATCATTTGGCAATTAAGTTTCAACACTTGAAAAGTATCCATTGTCACCCATCTGTCCCCATGTATCTGGCTGATTGCATAGTGAGGCATCCACATTGTCCTGTGGTGTTTATAGGAAGAGCTTTCAGTGGTGATTGTCAGCCTCAGTGAAAGGAAGTCCATGCTGTTGGGCTCTTTTTTTCCTTGTTATTATTCACACTTTTTTATTGAGAAAGCTCTGTGGTGTCTGACATACAAAGGAATGGGAAGTCACATTCTTCTAGTTCTTGAGAGAGTCCTCTGTAACGAGTCCCTTTAACGACAATTAATTCAAACACCTCCATTTTACTTTGTATCTGTTCTGATCCGTGTAGCCACGTGTTTCTTCTATGACTTGCTTATCACCCATCAGTTGATCTTGTGCTCTGACTACCTGGTTGAGTCACAGGCATTCGCTATGATTCCGTAGAGTTCTGAACATAGGGCCTTTTTTCTGACTCTACCTGATGGGCAACCATATATGCTTCTTGAAGAGCTACCTATCGGAGGATTTGTCATCCCCACTGTATTTTAAAAAATTAAATGTATGTATGGATCCACTGCATGATCCAGCTATCTCTCTTCTGGGTATTTTCCCAGAGGACTTAGAATCAGCACATTACAGTGACACAGCAAATCAATGTTCATAGCAGCTCAATTTATAATAGCTAAATTATAGAATCAACCCAGATGCCCTTCACTGGATGAATGGATCCAAAAGCTGTGTAGGTACATATGTATATGTACATACACATAATACTATGGAGGATAAGAGTGTGGAATTCTTTCTGAAAATTAAGCCAGGGAAGTTAAGCTTCTTGAAAACATTGAATTTAGGCATCTGTTGATTTCAGATTTCAGTCAATTACTCAAGAACATTGTTAGTAGCATTTGCTATTTCAAAGAAGGCATTGGATACACAGGTGTAAAGGACTAGAAGAACAAAAGGGAGGGCAATGAGTCTAGGAAGAAAAAAAGGAAGGGGCAGCCTCAGAGGTCAGAAGCAGCAACTGTCCCTGGAGGGAGTCTGTGCTCCT
Organism: Aplodontia rufa; assembly: GCA_004027875.1. Taxonomy (NCBI): domain Eukaryota; kingdom Metazoa; phylum Chordata; class Mammalia; order Rodentia; family Aplodontiidae; genus Aplodontia; species Aplodontia rufa. The sequence goes on along the minus strand of PVKS010012227.1, from coordinate 39,165 downwards.
GCTCATGGCACTGCAGTGATGGAGACTCCCATAGTTGGTTCTGAACCCACTTAAATGTGGCTCATTGACCACAGGTGGAGTGCTAGAACATGGAGAGAGTGTGTCAAGAATTAGGGGAACCCTCCCCCAAAAGGCTGTCCTTGAACTGGTCTTGAGGAATGACATAGGAATTTTCAGATTCTTTTTTTATGTAGGAAAATATTTTCAAGACGTAGTTTTCTTCTGTAGGTTTTACACAGCCTATGGAAATGAGGAAATGTCTGGAAGGTTTATCAGTTATGGTCCACAGACTATATGTGCCAGTGTTGGAGTATTCCAGAGGAGATGAAAGTAATTATTTTTTTTCCTGGTGGGTTTTGGAAGTTTATTTTAAAAAGCAGTCACACTTGATAGTTCTTATATACGTTAAAGTTTGAGTGAACTAAAATTTTAGGAACTTTAGCAATTATTCAGTCAACTAATTATGACTCAAGAGAGTAGGAAACTACAAGAAGTTTTTCCACCCACATATGCATTTGGCTTTGGCTTAATATATCTGTGTATGTGTAGACAGAGGATACACAGTGAGCTTATTGTATGTATTTGTTACTTGAGTGCGCTTATGCATATGCAAGTATGTGGGCATTTTCTGTTGAATTTTAAAAATAATGATAACAAAATGCTCTCTATGATTTTGGAAGACAGAATCATCAAAAGGAATCTGTAAAACAGAGCCAGGACTTCTTTAAAAACACCCCAAACCCATTTTTTCTTGCTTTATTCTATGAGTAAAGGAAAAATGTCCAGAATAAGGAACATAAATGGTTTATCATTAAAGAGAAAGTACATCTAATTATATCCTCTTCTGGAGCTTTTCTTTTTAAACCTCATTTCAAAGTTGAGATGAAGAGAAATGATCAGTTGCTTGTTATTTTCATCAGAAGTTTGGAAATTTTTCTTTGAGGATTTCAGGATAAAAAAGAAATATAAGCTCATCAACTTTATTCTATTTAAAGTATTGAAAAAGAAATTTCAGAAAAAGAGAAAGTTTGTACGTGGGTGATTTTAATGGATTAATGGAATTAAATATTGAATTGGAAAGCCCAAGGGCAATTTGCTAATAATAAAAAGAACACAAATCTGAAGGGTGCAAACTTTTCACTGGAAAATGAAATTTCATAACATCTCGATCTTCCATATGAATAGCTAGAAGAATGGTTCCTAAGTCTTAAAGGTCAAGCCTTCAGAATGCAAAATTATACACTCCTTTCATCTTAACTAGAGCAATATCATCATTTCTCCTTTCCCCTTTGATTTTTCATTTATATTTAAATTCCCTTTAAACGCAGGATTTTAAGTGAGCAATTTGTAGATGGGATTTAGATTTAATTGTCAGATCACAGAGTTTCTACTAGAGCTAAATATTTATCCTTAGGCTAGGTGTCCTGAATGTGTTGAGTTAAAGCAGAGCTGTTAGAAGGGAAGGAATTAAATTGCCCAAAAAAAAAAAATTACTCAATTTGTTCCACCTGTAAAAACTCTGTCAGTTTTTAAAGCATGATTATAATTGCAAATGCTAAAGTATTAGCTGTCCTGATGACAGGGAGATTGTCATTAAAGATGAAAGGAGAGAAAAACTCAAGACTTTTAGGGAAAAAACTGGATCTGTTTATTGTTTTGCCTCATTTGCTTTTTTTCAGAGGTACTGGGAAATTTTGTAAAGATCAAAGAAATTAAAGATGCATAAACCTGCTGAAAATATCAGAGAGTCAAAAATTTAAAAGAAATAAAATAAGTTATACCTAACAAAAGAAAGAATTTAGTTAAACCCAAAATACCAGTTGAGAGGGGTAGGAGAGAAGTAAGGAACATGGAGATTTCTGTGTGATAGGAGCCACAGAAGGCTTTGCCAAGTTCAAACCTGGGGAGACACAAATATAGCTGAGGATGCTTAGAAGGCATGGCACTCATTTGGAGGAGTAAAGTTGGTTTCTGATGTAATAAACTGGCACATAGCTCCCACGTCACACAGCGTGAGCCACTGAGAAGCGTATTATACATGTCCTGGTGACTGTCATTTCCGATGGATTTTTCAGTAAGACTGTCTGTCACATAGGATCCTGGTCAAGTCAAGAAATTTTTTGACTTTCTTTTTGTTTTGAGAAGATTCCTATTCCAGATCCGTCTACAGTAGAAGACTGGGGATTTAGTGAGAACTTGAGGTATTAAATGAAACCATAGGTTTGTTCCATTTTGTTGCCAAGTGAGGCAAAGTAGTGAAAATGTTGGCGATATGGTATGTATGGAAGTTGCTCTGAGTGTTAAATGATCGAACGCGTAGAAAGCCACCAATTCTGTGCTTAGCAGATAGTAGGCACTTTCTGTTACTATTCCAATATACAATTAGTTAGGTACAGTTGTGTGGATCAGCAAATCCAGTCTTTAATATAAAGCGGTGTTTCAGTGGAAATAGTTCAAAAAAGCATTCTCAGTGTAAGATTTTAGCATGCAAGAGGATCATACCTGGGGTTGATAAATCAACTTTGAGTTATTATTGTTTTTCAAAATCCCTGGAGCAAATCTTCCCATGTAGCATCAGTGTTGCTTTGGGAGATAGCACTCTTCAGTAGAAAGAGTTGTGACTTGGAATCAGATGCATCGGTATTTTTAACAGATTCATCAGTTAAAATTTTAATTCTGCCACTTCTTAGCTGGGTGACCTTGGTAACTTGCTTAGACTCTTCAACCTTAGTTTTTTGATTTGTAAAATGCTGATTGTGATGAGCATGGGAATAAGGATTGGCATGATTCCAGGCACACAGAAGGTATTTAACATGTGCATGTCCTCTGGTTATCTCTTAATATAATATACTACTTTAAGATACTTACTTTTCATGTGGGAAAAAAATTTGTTTAACAACTTATATAGCAATGCAGACTGGCCTGATGCTAAGGAGATATTTAATTTTCCAAGTATAATTTAATTTCTTTCATATCTTCATTATCAACTTTCTTTTTGAGCTCGGCTTTAACTCAATGTATTATGTTTTAGAAAGCCTTGAAATCAGACTTCAATAGCCATAGATTTTTCAGCTTTGTCTAATATTCTCAGTTTTCTAAATGTAATTCTCTTTCACAGGTGTAAATGATTAATTCAAGACATAAAACATCCATCCCCCTCTTTGATTATAAAAAATACTTGAAAGAAACATTCCAATTATTTTATTTTAATAAGGGAAGCAATGCATGTGCCTTTGTGCTCCTGATTTTAGAAAACCTCCTGTTGGGTAAATGTCCTGTAGTTCTATTGGCTTTGAAAGATTAACAACAGACAGATGTCTAGACGGAGACCTGCTTTTTCTATATCCTTTTTACCTTCTATAGTGGTGTAAAAAAACCTTTTTGATCATGTAACCTGCCAGTAAAAAAAGAAAATTTGAGTTTTCACCTGTTTGTGTACAGTAGTCCCCTTTTATCCATACTGGGCACGTTCCAAGACCCCCAGTAGATGCCCGAAACCATGGATAGTACTGAGCACTGTATGTACAATTTTTTTCCTGTGTGACCTGCAGTGTTGCTACTTAGCACCAGAGTTAATCTGTTCTTCCATGTTTTATGCCCTGGTCCCTCCTTTGCATGACTCTTCTGCTTCAGATCCATTATTAAGTAAATTAAGGGTAACTTGAATACAAATACTGTGATACTATGACAGCTGATCTAATAACCAAGTGTGGCTGATGGTTGGTTAACACATATAGCATGCATATTTTTGCAGGACAAAGGGATGGGCAGGATACAGTGAAACAACACAAAATTCATCATTCTACTCAGTAGGATGTGCAGTCTAAAGCTGATGAGTTGTTTAATTTTGAAGTTTCCATTTAATACTTTCAGATAGCAGTTAATCCTTAGTAACTGAGGCCTTATAGAGTGCAAATATGGATAGGCGGGGACTATGGCATATACTTTTTTTTTTTAACATATTCTGTATGGTACATTAGCACATACCATTCTATGCATTATATATAGTATGTGTCCAAAATAGAAACATTTAAAAAATTAGGAGAGAGTTGAAATAAACTCTTATATTTTAAAAAAACTGATAAGCCTGATGGCTTCATATTTCTATAGCTTTCTAACTTTTCATAGCACCATATACATGCAGGGAGACTTATTGGAAATGACTGCAGATGCAAATTCGTATTTCATATAGTCCCCTTAAAACTTTTGACTGATCTGAATTGACTTTTTGTCAAACCTGTTTAGAGGGCTGTGGTTTTACTTAGCAGCACACTGCTGAGGAGCTCAGACTTGAAGAAGGACGTGGTGCCAGCTTTGCTGTTGCCTGCTTAGTCACTGGTGCTTGCATGATTAGAATTTCTGTGTGATTTCTTTGCAGGAATCGTTCAGAGTGATTTGTGCACTTTGTAAGGATTGATTTGGACAAATAATAAGTTTCTTAAATTCACTTAATTGGTCCAGATAAAGTGCAATATACCACCGTGCTCAGAAAATGGACAAGTGAGGGTAACGCTGGGTGGGACTCTCCCTCTAAAGAATCTCTTTCCTAGGACACTTCACCCAGAGTGTATAAATTCAGCCATCTGATCAAGCAGGGAATATCTTGGTTTATTTATGCATTAAATTAATGTAGAGTGTAATTTTTTATTTGCTTTGGGGGCAGGGAGGGAAGATAAGTAGGTGTAGAACTGCCCATATTTTATTTCATATTCCACTGGATCAGCTTTTTAGGCTCTGTCTTGAATTTGACAGCCCACCTTTCAATAGCATTGATCAGGAATATGTTTTTCATAAAGGGCCAGATAATAAGCATTTCTAGCTCTGTGAGCCGTATAGTATTGTTCCAGCTCCTAGACCCTGCCATTGCAGTACCAAAGCACCTATAGACAATTCATTAACAAATGTGTGTGGCTGTGTTCCAATAAGACTTTATTTACAAAAGCAGGTTGGATTTGGAATGGAGATGATAATTTGCCAACCAGTGATCTAGAGAACTCTGAACCTGCTGAACACTAGTAAAATAATGAATCCATGTTTACCAAGAAATGACTTAAAAAATATCTTTTTTGAAAGTGCGTGGTGTAGCGTAACTGCACTGTCCTTTACAAATCGCACTGGATCACAGAGCTTTCTGCTGCTAGCTGATTCATTGAAGCAGCCTTTTCCCTATCTCTGGTTCATTTTTTTCCCTCTCTCAAACACACACACGCACACACACACACGCGCGTGCACACACACACACACAAGCATACATCTCAACATCATGCATGCATAGTATTGAGGTGCTGCTGTGCTTCTAAATTAACAAGAAGAGGTTAAAAAGGTGCTAAATTAATAAGGGTGCTCTGTTTGGTGCCATGAAATGAGGGCAAAAGGACTTTCCTAAATGGTGGGACACACTTTTTCCTTCAACACCTTTCAAAAACTAACAAATCCTGACAGCTTCTTGGAAATGTGGACAGAATTGAGTGAAGATAAATAAACACCTGAAGTAGCAAGTTGAAATGAGCAGAATTTTTTTTTTCCATACACTGATACGGGAGGGATCTTTGGCACTTCCATGTTTTTGTCTCCATTCTGCTTACATTTTCTTGTACTCTTTAAGTGGTCCTTTGACCTCCTTCCTCAATTACCGTCTTGTCTTAGGCGTCTAGAACTCCCTACAGGAAGAACCCTACATTGTCTAGTTTTACATCCACAATTGCCCCTTCTTTTCACTGTCCTCTTTAATACAATGGTAGGCATGGATGATAGGAACTCTTTTCATTAGACAGGCCTCATAATTGTGGCATGCTGGCTGCAAGATGTGGCTCATCAACATATCCAGAGAAACTGGAGGTGCAAAGACTTGTTATATGTAAGGCAGATTTTAATGCTTTTGTAGTCTTTCAGATTAAATGCAAGTGCAACGAAAGGGGACAAATCACCTCATCACCTTTGGCTTTGGCTTTGACAAATTTATATAGATCTTTCTATGACCACCAAGGGTGGCTTGTTGAGGTAGCGTTTTAGTAGAATAGGTTATTTCATAGGAATGCACTTCCAAGATGATTAGAGCTGACCCTTTTAAGGGAAATGAAGGAAATCCAGGTTTTTTATAGAATCCTTGCCAGGCCTGGAGTTAGATTTGTAATAAATCTTGATTTTTTGGTCCTTCAAAAGCTTTAAGAACTAAGTATTAACATGCTGTTTTAAAGTTGTGCGGAGAAGAAGCTAGAGCTTAGAGAGGTTAAGTAACTTGTCCAAGGTCTCAAAAGATGAGGGAGGGGAGCCTCCACCCAACTCTGAGCCTGCTTCTGTTGTCCCCTGAAACCCCATTTTTGCAATTTTGCATGGTTTTGTTTTATGTATTGTTATGAACTCTCCTACCTTAACAAAGGATATTAAATATTTTTGAAGCTGTTCCTGATAACCCAGTGTTGTCACATGAATCATAGCCCTGCAGGGACATTTGAAGTTTGAAGAATATTTGTCCTGGGGCCCCATCTGGAGTGTTTTTGAGATCTTATGTCTATTTTTGATCAGTTTTCAATCTGTGCTCATCAACAAGCTTTCAGCTGTCACTTCGTTTTTCTTTCTCTGCCACTGCCTCTCCCAGGCTGTTTGCTACTGCCCACTTCTAATTTTCAGCCTAAAGTTCTAATGACCACACAACCAAGCCTGGTGGAATCATGTCAAAGGGTGGTGATTTTAGAATCAGAGTTGGGGTGGAGGGTTAAGGAGTACCAACTAGGAGATAATGACTTCTACAGGGCATATTTTTCACTTGCTTTCTTCTTTCTTAAGTTTATTCTGTAAAATAGAGATCCCTGGATAAATGAGCTCCAGAAAATTGAGACTGTGTTGGCTTTATCTTAGGTGTACTTTAGGGAAGAATATACCTGTATCCCAGATTTTTCCTTAATGTTTTCTTTCAATTCCAGCACACTGAACTTGTCTTTCTACTTCCTTTATCCACCTATTCCATGTACCACAATTAAGAATTGAATAAATGACATTCCTCAAACTCAAGAAATGCAGAAACATATACATCGAATAGTCTGTTGACATGAGGGAGACAGGAGGTGCACTAGTCTGGGGAGAATTTGGCCTTGATTTCTTTGCTTTTGTCAGAGTAAAGTGCATGAACTAGTATTCATTCACAGTCTGGTGTTAAATGGGATGCTAATACCTACCTTATGGAGCAGTTCTGACAAAGCACTAGAGAAAGTAGCTGGCACACTGTGAGAGTTGATTGAATGCTATCTGAATAGCTTTGAGTGCTATTCAGGAAGATGTTATGAACTTGATTTGAAATTAAATAGTTCTCAGGGAGGGCGAGGAAGTATCTTTTTCTGAAAGATTCTTGTATCCACAGACAGCTGTGGGTGAGAGCAAGAGGCTGCATAATTGAAAGGTGGTAGAATGGGACTGTAATCAGGTCTGTGGGCTCCGATGGGTTATGAGTCTGTTGAGCTTCTTGGACGCGGGTAACACTTGATTTCTTTCTGTATATCCTGGTTCTAGCACACTGCTCTGTACATAATTGATACACAGTAGGTGCTTTTTGTTGAGTGACAGAATGGATAGAAGAATGAATGGAAGTGATGAAGAAATCTGTTGTTGTCAGAAGTCAAATGCACTTAGGAGAGCCTATCTCTTATCTAGCACACTCTCCTGAGGGTAAGACATGGTAGAATCATCCAATTCAAATGTGCTTCCCTGAGGACGCTCAGTGCCACAATGATAGAATCTGGTTTGCTTTAGGAACCATGATAGGATCTATTTTCTTTACTTCACTTTTGAAATTTATTTTCATTTCTTTCAGGACATTACTTTAAAATAAAAGTGGAGTAGAACACTGTTATAAACCAGACTCTTATTACCCATATTGAGATACAGAGCTGCCTAGTTGCAGCTCCTGAGACTTAACAACAACTCGCAATAAAAGCCCTTTAGAATTCCCTGATGGACAGTGTTAGTTCTGTCCCTCAACCCTAGAATGAGATCATATTTTTCTAGAATTCTCCCTAACAGAGAATTTAAGCACAAGTAAAAAGGACTAATGGTAGCAGGGGTTTTATTTTACCACTGTTGGTTTCATTATAAATAAGAAATATTCTGTTGCTTCCTCCAGACATAGCGCTTTATTAAATACTGCTCGCTGTCTCATGATATAACCTTTATAAATTCGATAAATGAATACAAAGTAGAAGTCATTAAAACTGTTTAATATTTTTTGATTTCATACAATACTTTAATTTTGTGCATAAAACAGTTTGTGTACACTGACCCATGATAAAGCAAAGGCGTCACTATCTCAGCCACCCATGTGGACAATCTGTGGCTGTTTGGCATCACCAGTATTCCTCACTCTGAATTCATGTGCTACTAGAGAGCAATCATTTTCTTACATTTATTCACACATAACAGTAAAAAACACTTAACAGTAAAAAAAATATGATATACTATTAATGCACTGAAAAAGTAACGTGTTCAGGGTAGGTAAGCAGCACGTGGCATCACCAGAATCCCTGCATCAGATGTTAAAAAAAACAGCAGCTTTCAGTCTCCACCTGCAACTCTTATTAAAACATTGTTGTACACTATTTTATGTATTTATGTGAGAAAAAGCATCAGAAGCTCTTGAGGGGCCAGGAAGTGGGTCTGCTAGGGATGAGGAGGCGTTGTGCTGGGTGGCTTTTTAAAATGTTTCCTCCTGGGTCATCTGCCTCATTACAATTTTTGTCTTAGAAGTCTCGCTTTGATTTTATGAACCGACATGATTTCTTGTTCTGTTATGAATGCTCGCTGCTCTAGTCCTTCCACACGCCCATCACACAGTTTCACCATGTGGCCCATGGGCACTTTCTCTGCAGTGTTAACATCCCCTTCATCATCACTGTTATTTATCATGCTCACCTTGATTCGGAACCATTTCAGCTATTGCACCATTGGTCAATGAATGAAAAACTGGAGCCTAGTTATTGACATGAAAAACATTTTTGATATCCATTTCTTCAATAAATTTCTCTGCCACTTTGTGATCAGCAGCTGCTTTATCACCACAAATCTTTAAAAATTTAATACTATATCTTTTCTTAAATTCCTGCAACCAGCCTGTTGAGTATTCACAGTTCCCTTGAATTTTCAATTCATCATGGTAGATCTTTGTTGCATGATCAGTGTACCATTTGCAGCATGTGTTCATTGTGACCCTGATGGATCCACTCTTTCAACACACGATCAAGATCTTCATTCTTAACTTTATGCAATGATTTTCTATTTTTCATTAACTTTGGTTCATCACTTTCAGCATAGAACTTCAACAGTTTATCAGTTTATCCTTATTTTTTCAGGTCATATATGGTGATCATTCTGATACCATACTCTTCTTCTTCTTTTTTTTTAAGAGAGAGGGAGAGAGAGAGAGAAAGAGAGAAGAGAATGAGAGAGAAAGAGACAATTGGCTTTATTTAGTTTTTCATCTGGTATTTATTGCTATAACACTTAGTTGTGTATGTGGTGCTGGGGTTCGAACCAGGGTCCTCATGCATGTCAGGCAAGCACTTCAACTGCTGAGCCACCAATCCAGCCTGGCACCATACTCTTTTTTTGGATGTTCCACACTTATACCACTATCCAGTTTTTCTGACACCTTGACTTTTTGTGCTATAGATAAACAGAAATATTTCCTCTTTTTCTTATCACTGTGACATTTGCAGGTCTTTTTTGACATTTTCAATAAAATGTTTGCTCTACAGAGCACAGAATATGCAAAACCTTGCAGCTAGCAATGCATGTAGGTCTTGTTCCCACAAGGAACATAATGGGGAACCTGCTGTTGGCACACTGGAGCCTGCACATGTGTCATATTGTAACCCTCTGAGGCTGTGCTTGCATGGGGGAACCTGGACATGTGGAAAAAAGATATACTGTAGCCGAAGACCAGGAGGGTCTTTTCTTGCTTGGGAATGCTGAATAAGCTGTGTATTGTATACCTGTGTCTCTACTGGAAGCTGACACGTGAGGTTAAGTGTGGAATTTTCCACTTGTAGCACCATGTTGGCATTCAAAAAGTTTTGAATTTTGGAGCATTTCAGATTTTCAGATTAGGGATGCTCAACCTTCTGCAGGGTCAACTCTTGTTGGTGATTGCTATTGCAACTGCTTAATAATTCCATATATATATTTGCAGTATCTATGATGAGATTTAGAAGCATCACAAAGGTTCAAGAAAATGGTAATTTAGTTATTTTAGTTATTCCAAGAATATTTCCTGTCTCCTATTTTCTTTTGGTCTTGTGAAATTTTAGGACCAGAATCTCTTTCAGTGGAGCTAAAGGAATTTGCTATGGCCTGGATCTAGGATCTAGGATGACCTCCAAGGTCTTATGTATTGAATACTTGATCAGAGAGGGGCTTTTAGGAAATGATTGGATCATGATGGCTTTAACCTCTTTAGTGGATTAATTCATTTGATGGATGACTAATTCGAATGGACTACTGGGAGGTGGTGGGAACTGTAGAAGGTGAGGCTTAGTTGGAGGAAGTAGGTCATTGGGGGTGTGGCCTGGAAAGTTATTTCTTGTGCACTCCCCCTGTCCCATGTGCCACTTCCTAGCTGTCGTGACCCAAGCAGATTTCCTCTTGTTGGCACTTTTTCCATGATGCTCTGCTTCACCTGAGGCTAAAGTAATGGAGCCAGCCAATCACGGACTGAAACCTCCGAGATCGTGAGCTAAAAATAAATCCTTTCTCCTTTAAGCTGTTTTCCTTGGGTGTTTGTCACAGCAATGAATAGCTGACTAACACAGAAATTCTAAAACTTTTGTAAATCAAGTTAGGCAAGTATAGACACATTGGTAGTTAACTACCCAACATCCATTTGCATTTCCCTGTTTCCTTGCTGGGATATCTCTAAGAGTGTTTGAGATAGGCACGTGCTCCATGAAATGCTCACCTTCTCCACCTTTGCACTCGGGTTCATATGAACTAGTTCTTACCACACATGAAGCTGAATTCTGCTGAGTGCTCCTGGATCATGTTTGCCTTTCTCACCATTAGGGCTGAATGCCTGTACCCCGCTGCTGAATTCCTTTTTGGAAGCACTCTCACTCAATTCGATAATATATGGAGGTGAGGCCTCTGGGAAGGAATTAAGTTTAGATTAGGTCATGAGGGTCGAACCTTGTGATGGGACTGGTACCTGTGTTGGAAGAGGGAGGGAGAGAGGGAGGAAGGGAGAGGTCTTCTTCCATGAGCATGCAACAAGGAAAGATCATACAAGCACATGGTAAAAAGGCAGTTGTCTATGTGCCAGGAACTGAGCTGTCGACAAATAGCAGCAAATGTCAAATCTGCATGGGCCTTGATTTTGAACTTTCCATTCTCCAGAGGTGCAAGAAATAAATTTCTGTTGTTTAACCCTTCCCAGTCTACAGCAACTCAAGAAGATGAAAACACTGATAAAAGAGGACAGACAGGTGGGGCTGTTAGTCTCTCTCTCTTCACTACTTCTGTTTTATTTGATTGTAAATGTGATGTTCAGAGCTTAAACAGTCCTTTTGTAATCATTTCATGATAAATGTAGAATGAAAGCCACCATACTAAGGTTGGAATAATAATAATAATATAATAATAATAATAATAATAATAATAGTAGTAGCTCCTTGATGGCAACTTTGAACAGTTAGCATGGAATCATCTACTTTCAGATTTCTTGTTACCTGAGAAAAGGAAACCCTTATTTATTTAAATTACTGAATATTGTTTCCTGTTATTTGCAGTTTATAGAAGTCATAAGAGTAAGACATGGCTATGCGTCAACAAAACTCAATTTTTCTGTTTTCAAGTAGATATTTAATATTTGCTTCTTTGGAATTTCTTGAAGCGGCTGGAAGTGACATTAATTTGGAGTATCTTCATTCAGTCAGAATTCTCAACAAATATTTTTAAAGATGTAACTGGTTGAAGTATTTCTTAGGAATTTTAGTTTTTGGATGCTGGGGATTGACTCCAGGGCATTGCACATGCCAAGCACATGTTCTACAACTGAGCTACACTTCCAGCCTCAGGAAAAATCATTTAAGCCTCACTATGTTCTCATAAGTGTTCTAAAATATTCCTGTTAAGGGGAGATGTCACTGAATTTAGTAACAGCATTTCTTTAGGCTTTTTCTTTCTTAGCCACTTCTCAGAAGAGGCTAGTATGATAAATATGCATGGTCAGCACCTGGAAGATGATTTTTAGGCAGTCTTCATCCATGATGAAAAGCCTGTTTCTGAATGAACGAATGAAGTTGGGTTGTCTGGTTGGTTGCTTTAAAGGGTCAGTCATTAAGATATCTGGAAATGCAATTCAAAGATTCACATTTACTTCCAAATTATTTGTAGCAATTATCACAGGACTGTTGTTCACCAACTTCTTACCTACACCTTTGCCTTCCTGTGCAAGCGTGACAGTGATTTTCACGTTGAAAGTGTCAGTTGCATAGTTATAGGGTCTGATCAGACACTACAAAAACTTAATATGGAGGCTTGAGTTGTAAAGAACCAACCAAGCAATACAAAATAATTAACCAAACAACCACACACAACTCTTTGGCTTGCACAGAGATTCAGTCCAAGGCAAAATCATAAAATAGGACAAATGTCTTGCTGATGTTTTTGCTGTTATATATTCTGTAGCTCCTCCTTTTACAAAACTGTACAGCCCAGTTGTTGAGCTTTGACATGTGGTCTGTGGTCTTATATTCTAAATCTATGTTTTCTGGTCCCATCTTGGCAAATATGCCTTTTGTCCTATTCCATCAGCATTAATTTCTTGACTCGATGTCATGTGGGAAGAGAATTGGTTGTACCGTATTTAATAATGCCTTTAATATGTTTGTTCTCCAAATTTGTTTGCATTATGAAAGTGCAACTCCTTATTCATAACACTGTGTAGCTATTGGAGGTGCTAATCTAAGGTATTAAGAAGGTTTTAACTACTGAAGCATTTGGGGCATAGAGGTACCTTCTTATTTTCTCAAAAATGTCAGGTTATCTTCTAAATCAACTTAAAACGGTTGACTTTACCTTAATGATTTCACATAGCTCCTGATCAATGGGAAAAATAAAATTATAGAAACTATTTTTTAAGATTATAAATTGAACCATAGAGAGATTTAGCTACTCTCCTTCAATGTCACACAGTGACTTTTTGGTATGGATAGAGTTGAATTTATCTGATTTTCAATTTAACATGTTCTTCATAAATTACTGCAGACTTTATGACTGTTTTCTTGCCATGACCAATATTTATAGTGAAGCAGTCAAGGTCAGATTTTCAATTTTATCTGTGAGCAATTGCATGGAAACCAACTGGATTGGCTAAGAGGTGAGCCATCAGAGTCAGCCCCAAATAGCCAGATTGACCATGCAACACTTTCCTCTTAAAATGTGATCATCCATAGCCTAACCCCTGATAAATATAAATCAGTGCTATTTAAATAGCTTCCTTAAGGAACACTGCACCATTCTAAAAGTGTTTCTCTTCAGTTGGGTTATTAACTAAATGACCATGTACTCTGAATGATAAGATCATTGGAGGACTTATTATAGTTTTTGGTGTGCAAACAGTCGCCGTTTTGAATTCACATGCCATATATAATTTAAAAAATCAACTTCTTTTAATGAAATCCAGATAATGAGGAAATAAATTCTAAGTCACAAACTCAGGGGGGCTGGAGGTGAGTGGATGGACAGAGTAGGAGAGTTTTATAAAACTTTAGTAGGTGGCTTGATACTAGCACTCTGATACAGATGTCTCCATCTCTGTTGCTGTAAGAAAGGAAGACAAATGTGTCCATTTTTCAACACCTGGAGAAAACTTTAAAGAGGTGACAGTACATCACATAAAAGGATTTTCTAAGCAATTATCTGTCATGGGAAAAATTACTCAGTTTAAGAAAAGGCAACATCAAATGGACATAAAGAATTGCTTTGAAGGTTAAAAAATTCAGATGGTTAAACTGTTGCAATATATAAAACTCCATAATTCTTCTTTTTAAATATTTCTCTTTCCAAAGTGGATTTATTAGGAAAATCCTTCGGTTATCAAGGCTTTTGTCAGCAGAGGCAAAAAATGCTTTAGAATGACTGAATCACTCTTTTGAATGCTGTGATATTATTTTGAAGCTGGAATTCATGTATAGAAGAAAGGATCTGAGAATCTCTGTATTTAACTTTTACTCCTCATGATAGAAAACATGGAGAAAACGTGTCTAAATCAGCACTCCACTGATCTCTCTTCTCTGGTCAGTTGGTCCTGTAGAGGACCCACTTTTCACACTTTGTTGCTTTCAAACCTCAGAAATAAGCTGCAAATGGTCTTTATTTCTCTTTTTATTTGTTGAGAAGAGTGGAAGATAACTTCGAAGAGCACTTTTATCAAAGCAGTCTTTCCCTCTTCTCTGAATATTATTTTTCTTGCACAATAGGATTTGAGTATGCTATGTGTTTCCTGATTAGTATTTCTGATTAGGACATGGATAATCATCTGAAATAAGTGCTGCCAGATATTTTTGGTCTTCACATAAATATACATGAATGTGGATGGCAGGAAAATAGTAAATAACAATGCAACCCTGAGTGATTAGAGTCTAATATGCTATGTTGTCAGAGAAGAAATGTGGGTTCAATTTCCAGTGGTAGCCTCTTATAACTCACCCAGATCTGAGTGCAATAAGAATTGACCCTGTAGAAATATGTTTGGTGTTTTGCTCTCAAACCAAAAAAAAAAAAAAAATCAGATTTCCAATTCCAGAATTATACTTTGCCTTTGATGTTCATTTGTGGTTTGAAGTAAGTGATTAATTGCATGAGTTCATTTTTGTATAGTTGGATGTTGTTAAAGGTCTTTCTAAGAAGGAATGGAGATGGAAAAATTAATACACAAATAAATTAGCCTATATTGTGTTCATTATACTGATACACTAATCATTTCAAAACTTTGAGGATGAACAAACACTTAAACATTTGCACTTCTTCGTGCCAGGTGGCAAACTCCTATGTCCTTGCGAATGCCTGTCATCTTGTGCTTCCTGTCCACAGCTGTTTGCCTGCAGATGGTATTAGGGACTGTACTAAGCATTCCTCTCTTTATAGGCAATGAAGTTGAGATGCAGAGATGAAGACATTGGCCTTGAGTTATGGCCTGACACAGTGCCAAAGACAAGAACTCAGGGCTTTCTAATTCCCAGATCTGCGAAACACCAGCTTTTATTTTCTCCTCATCTCAGCTTCATAGTCTCTTCTGTAAATCAGGCCCAGTGGCCGTACCACAAACACTGACTGCCAAACACCTGCACTTAACATCGTGTAAATGGGCTGTCAGGACTCAGAGGACAAGAGTCTAAAATAAATGATCTGAAGCCTGCTTCAAGGAGGCAAACCGACCCCATGATTTTAATTCCTGTTCCCTTCGTAAATTCCACCGACATAGTTAAAGGAATACAAAAGCAGGGAAAAGTTTATATGAGTTGAAAGCAAGGATGAGTGCCTTCCATGTGCCAGGCATCATCTCTCAGATGCAGTTGAAGTGACAACAAACTCCAGAAGGGACTCTGGCCAGCCTGAGAATCACTTCTTAGGAACAAAGATTGGCTTGAGGAGTGGGTGGAGCCACTTATCAAACAGAGAGCTGCCCTGTTAGCTGAGTAGGCTGCAGGCAAGAGTAAGCCCTTGAGGGAAGCTGGGATGGAAAGCAAACTTCGGTTCTTCCAGAAACTGTTGGATATGCATGTCAATAAATAGTGACAGGCAGCCGCACACATTCTCAGCTAACATTTCATGCAGAAAGGATGAAATGGGGGCTGCCAACAGCAGAAATGTTTCTCCTCGGTGCTGGACCTAACACCTTTATAGAATTCAGAATGGAAGTTCAGGCTTTCCAAATCAGAGCCTGCCTCATGGTCTTCACTTTCGCTTAAATATGTTATGAAGACCATTTTCTCTCCTTCCCATCCTCAGCAAAAAAGGTGGAAAGTTTTTTACTTATCTGAAGGTTCTTCACCCCAAAGGTATATGCTGTTGCACTGCTATAGTGGAGATGGACGAGTCACAGTAGAGGGATGTAGAGGACTGTGACTGAGGTTCTGTGTTGTCATGGACTGCTCTTCCAGCCCTTGGAAACATTGCTCTGACCTATAACTCCTTTGCTGAGGGCACAGAAGGCAGAATTTGACTGTTGCTGAAACCTATTCAAGCAGTCCAAAGCTTAATACAATAGCCTCTCCTCCAGTAAAGACTTACTACTTCTGCCTGGCTGGATGTCATTTGATTTAAACAAGATTCCAACTTCCCTCTCAACCCATAAGGAATTCAACACTAACAGACTTCCTAATCAAAATACAGCATGGGTGGGGTTTGCATACACCGTTCTTTCTTAGTGTATCCACATGGTGTCTTAAATGAATTGTATCATACCTTGTCCAGAAACAATGTTTTTTACATTACACATAAAAATATTTTACATAAAACAATTAAAAAATACTTTTCCATAAAATGAAAAATTGTTCTCTCAAGGAAGTCAAGGGGAATTTCTTACTTCTTTTGTGGTTCTCCTGATGATCCCCAGTGAGAATGGGCCATGTATGGTGATGGACCTGCCCACAACCTGCTACTCGTGACAGAACTCATGTCAATCATAAAAGAGCATTGTTGTTATTATTTTGGGAACCAAGGTCAAACTCTAAAAAGGAATCTTGGGACTGGAGTGGCAGCCCAGTGGTTACAGCTCTTGCCTGGCTTGTGTGAGGACGTGGATTTGAACCCAAGTGCCACATACACAACAAAGTGTCGGAGAAATGCAAGCCACATGAAAAACTAAGTAAAATTGATTCTTTCTTTTTCTCTCACTGTCCCTGTCTTTTAAAAAAAAATTGAAAAGGAACTCTGCTACAGGTGTAGCGGTCCTGAGCTGAGGCCACCTCTGTCACCTCTTCCTTTAGACTACTCATAGACAGTTCTCCTCTCTTTTGTGGAAACACCACCACAAAGCTGAACGCTGCCTACTTTCTATCACATGGACCATGAAGAATTTACAGAGCAAGACAATCCTTTAAAAAGTTTCTTCTGCTAATTCTGTACAATAGATGACTCCTTTTCTCCCACCAGACACCCACAGTCACCTACACTTTAAGGATGAACAAATAGAGAAAAGTCAACAGACAAATGAAAATCTCAGTCCTTCATCAGAAAGGGTTTAAAGTATCACAGAAAAAAATCTTCCTATGAAGTGAACTTACTATGGGGAACTAGAGAAAACTTTAGAAATTTTACTTTTTGTTTGTGAAAAAACTTAAAAGAATATTGCATCTGTGGAAAGGGAGCACTCTGAGATAAAAAAGGAAATAATAAAAATATATCTTTATGCTTTATAATATAAAAATACCTTAACAGATCATTTCTCTTCTTTAAATTTTGTCAAAATTAAAACATCTCCCTTGCTGGCATAAAGTGCTGTGCATATGTAGCACTTAGATGCTACAGAAGAAAGGTGACTGTGACTTCAGGGCTGCAGAGAAAGAGGTTAGCAATGACACAGAGATGCTTACCATGAATTACAAAAAAGTTTTGATGAACATAATTAGGGAACCAAATATAGGGAATTTCAGAGGGAGGGAAGGAGAGAAGAGAGAGAGAGAGAGAGAGAGAGAGAGAACTGGAGAAATAAACAAAGATTTGCAAAATGTCCTAAAACTCAAAAGATTTGAATTTTCAGGCCAGTTATGTAACTGGAAAAAGTTAATTGAAGTGATCCATATTTAGATAATGTTGTTGAAATTTCTGTATCCAGGCTGAAAATTCTTGTGGCTGTCAATCAAACTTTTCCTTAGAAATATTCAATTCCAGGAAACAATGAAATAGCACTGTTAGAGTTTGCAGCAAAAAATCATTGTGACCCAAGTATTGTATACCTGCCAAAGATTATTCATGTGCAAGAGCAGTAGACAGGCATTTTCAGACATGGAAGAAAAACAGAAAGCAAATTACCAATGTGCTGTTCCTGAAAATATAAATCAATAAAATATTTGTAACTAACTGAGAAATGTATTGAAATGAAGAAATGGGACAGATGGAGAAAAAAATAAATGGTCATGAGCAACAAAGCAAGTAAAACTAAATGTTTATTGTTATGACTGTAGAGTTACTGAAAAATAAAACATAATTGAAGACATAGTAAATAATGTATTTTAAAATGTTAGATTATTCCCATAATAGAGAAGAGGGAGGGTTGGTGGGTTCATTGTCCACTGAAATCTGCTCTGTTCTCCTGCCATAGAAATGGAATTGGTGTTGTGTTTGTGGTGGTCCCGTTAGAGTGGAGTCAGACCAGTCAGGCCCAGTTACCCAATTTCCTGCCAGTTTCCCCTGTGCTTACACATTGCCCTTGTGTTCCATTTTGCTGGCAATGGCATAGGTTGAAGGCTGAGGCCAAGCACAGGGACTGGATGGCTAACTAATTTTGCATTTTCAGCATTCCAACAGCTCAGGGTACTCCTGTTTAGAGACTCAGTTTTTCTTTCTTTTGCTGATCTCCAAATTCCTATCTGGCCGGTGTCACCTTTTCCTGCTAAGGCAGCTTCTGTGCAAATCTCATGATTTTTAACATATGTCCAGTTTCCTGGGAATTGAGAGCGGATTGAGAAGGTGTGGTCACAACCTGGGCAGGGTTGGGAAAACCTTGGGGACTCCTCTCTGGATTTCTAAACAGGCAGGAAGCAATAGCTTCATTTTTCATTTCAGTATAGCCCAAGTTATAGAATATACTTCCCCTTTTCTGTGCTAAAGGTTGAAATGGTAAATATGGTTACTGTCATGGGACTTTTGGGTGATGGCCCCTGTGTAGATGGTGAGAATTCCCCAAGACAGAGAGAAGCAATTAAGAGAGTTCACTGGAGGAAGACAGGTGGTGCCCTCACTGTGGGGACATGACAGAGACATCTGCCTGTGGACTCATAGCACTGTCTGGGGTTATATGTGCTTCTGGGTTTTTTGTTCATCTTTGACAGGCTATTTGTAGGAGTGGTGATTACTAAGCAAGGGGTGATTGACAGATTCCTGAGCCTTGCCCATAAAGCTTGTTGCACACATGCCAAACGCTCATCCCCAAGGTTCATCTTAGATGCATGAGATGCAAGTATTACTCATGGGATCTTAAACAGGGGCTTTCCCTTATTAAGTTACTTTAGGTTAAACTTGGGTCTTTATGCTTGTTACTCAGGATGGTAGGGAAATCTTTTTGAAAAGCAGAATCTTGCTCTTTATAATGTGGGAAAGTTAGCTCTGATAATGCAATGGGGCAGGATGAAAGGGAGGTGTTTAGACTCTCATCAGCTCTGCTACTTAAGGTGGGTGGTCCCTAATCTATCCTGCCTCAGTTACTCCTTTGGTTATTTTTGCCTGCCCCAAAAAGTGCCAACCAAGGTTTCTAACATTTCTTTCACTTCCCCTGTGTAATATCTTCCTTGCTCCGGAACCCAATTCAGGCTTACCAGGAGTCAGTTAGATCTCCTTTCGATTTGAAAAGAACTTTAGGGAAGGAGTTCTCCAACCCTGGTTGTTGGGGGAGATGAATGAAATTGAGAAATACTTAACAATACGATATCCTGACATGATAAAACTATATTTCTATTTCCGAAGATAGCAGCTTTATGTTTCTTTACTTGCTTTTTTCCTTTCATTCTTTTTTTTTAAACAACAGATGATTAAGGAGGAAAGAGAAAAAAAAATCTTGTGCTTAGAAAGGTGAGAGTAAAAAAGCACATAAAAATTATGTATCTATATGTGTGTATACCCCTGATTTAAAACATTTAAAACTTTAGCAGTTCTTTTTTTTTTTTCTTTAAAGAGAGAGGGACAGTGAGAGAGAGAGAGAGGAGAGAAAGTGAAAAACAATTTTTATTTAGTTTTCCATGTGCCTTTTGTCGTCCGAGACTTCGTTGTGTACGTGGTGCTTGGGTTTGAACTCAAGTACTGGCACATGCCAGGTAAGTGCCGTAACCACAGAGGCACTGCTCCAGCCCCCAAATTTTACCAGTTCTTGATAATTTGTTCTAAAATGTTGTTTTATAATAGAGTCCCTTCAGTAGCATATGAGTATGGCTCGTTTTCCATGTTCTTGCCAAACAGTGAACATCACTCTTTTTGTTTTGGATTTCATGTTTTCTTTTTGGTCAGTCAAATAAGGGGAAAAATACCTGATTGTATTTTTAGTTTGCATTTCTTATCCCTAGAAAAATTGTTCATCTTTTCATGTTTATCTGCTGATTTTTTTTCTTCTCCCGTTAGTTGCATGTGAATGCCCTTTTATAATTTCTTACTAGCTGTTTTACTTTTCCTATGGATTTAAATTTCTTATTGATTATATGAGCCTGTAAATGTTAAACACTTAGGGCAGTGCCTAATATAGCAACAACTTCATATGAGTTGTGTTAGAGAAACAGAATTAAAAATAAAATTTCCAGAAAATCTCTCCATGAGAGTAGTAGAGAAAGAAAGAGTTTCTTATTGAATAACCATTAAAGTAGAACGCAGTGCTCATCACAGGCAGTCCAGCAGAAGACGGCAAAGACAGAAAGGAATCTTACACTTTCAGGTGGCAACCCATTGCACACACGTTTTCAAGATGAACGACAGCTAGCCTTCAAGTAAGACCACCATTTGTCATACCTAGTTCTTCCTAGCTTCTCCTGGTAATATGCTAGCTTTAAATTTTTTTAAATTGGTACATTGTAATTACACATTATAGTGGGATTCATTACATATGTGTTGACTTTATCTGTCCGAAAAATGAACTCTTTGTATTTTTATGACAGAGGCAGTTTTGCAAGTTGGAGCAAATTGTCTACTAAAGTTAAGCTCTTAGTTTTCCATGGAAACTGGGAAATGGGGGGTGGGGGTGCTATTTCCCTTGATGATTACATTTCAAAAGGATGGCTTCCAGGTCCTTGAGAAAGACAAGGCTTGGACATAAACCTGACAAAAGGCCTATCTAGTTTTCAAAAGGATTTATATACATTTCAAAGAGAGGAGAAAGCACTTTACCATTACAAGTGACTCCAAGTAAAAGCTCTAAGAGAAAGAAGAGGAGGCAAATCTCTTTTCTTATTTTCTCCTAGGAGAACTAAAGCATCTTAGGTTTAATTTCTATTTTGACTCATGATTACTGATAATGTTGTCGTTATTTTTATGTGTTTTATGCATTAGGAATATTAAATTTTAGTTTACTAAAAGTTGTGCTGTAGATATTAGGTGTTCCCTAAAATCTCATGTGTGAGATAATGCAGGAGGATTTAGAGGTGAAATGGTTGGGTTATGAGAGCCTCAACCTAATCAGTAAATTAGTCCCCTGATAGGGATTAACTGAATGGTGACTCTAGGCAGTAGTGTGTGGCTGGAGAAGGTGGCTTCCTGGGACTGTGCCTTTGGGGTGTGTATTTTGTCCTTGATGAAGGGAGTGCTCTCTGTGCTTCCTGTGTGATGTTTTAAGGAGTGTGTGCTTCCCTCTTCCACACTTTTCTGCCATGATGTTCAGCCTCACCTGGGGCCCTGAGGAATGGAGTTGGCCGTCCTTGGACTGAGACCTCTGATACTATGAGCCCCCAATAAACTTTTCCTCCTCTAATTGTTCTTGTCTTTTGGTCACAGCAGCAAAAAAGTTGACTAAAACATTATATATTCAGTAAACCCAAGTAAAACAGATCAAAACCTGAACTAAAAAGGACCTAACATCTAGGCTTTCCTCATTCTGGCCTGTTACCTTCTTGATCTCTACTGGAATGATTCTCCCCTGCTCACCCCACTCCAGCCGCTCTTGCGAACAGGCCTCAGGGTTTCATTTTGACTGTACTCTCTCTTTGGATCACCCCAACAGTTTTCTTCCTTCTCACCTATTAGCTTTTTTTTCTAAATGCCATTTTCTTATTGAAGATTACCTTGAGCACCTAGTTTAAAATGATATATTTACATGACCCCCACCATGCCTACCTGGAACTCCCCATCCTCCATCTTCCTGTATTTTTATCCACGGCACTGATCACCTCTTAATAGACTTAATATTTTAGTTAATTTTTTTTGCTTGTTGTTTGTCCCTCCTTCTCCTTAGAAGGTAGTATTGGTGATACCTAGTATTTTATTTCATTTATTGCTTTTTCTCCAGGGCTGAGTAAACCTCTACAATATTTTTAGAATGAATGAAGATAAATACACATTGATACTTTTCATTGACTTTTCACTGTGCATAAATGGATTTTCCATATAGAAAATTTTAAATTTTTGTATAGCTGGATCTTTCAGCCTTTTCTTTTATAGTGTCTGAGGTTTTATGTCTTCCTTAGTAAGGTTTTTCCAACACTGAGCTCTCCCGTTTAAGAAAAGAAATAACACAGCAGTGGAAAAACTAGTAAAACATGAACAAGGTCGGGTGATTAGTTAATAATAATGCATCAACGTTTTGATAATTAGCTTTGACAAATACCTAGTAATGTAAGATGTTAACAAAAGAGAATACTGGGTGAGGAGTTTAGAGGAGTCCTGGGTATATATCTGAAACTTTTCTGAGACTAAAATTATTCTAAAATAAAAAGTTTAATTAAAATTATATCTTTTCTTTGCACATGTTTGTAGTTTGGATATTAGTTTTAGATTTTAATTCCACATTGGATTTCTTGTTTTTCTTTTGTATCATGTGAAGACACCTTTTTATCCCCTTTTGAATGGTTGACTGTTCTGGTTTAAAATTCTGTGATATATATTCAGAAGGGAAAGTGCATTCTCTTTTCCAAGCATGCTAACTCTTTTCATATAACTATTCTTCTAGATTAATTTGATAGTTAAATGATCAAGTTTCATAGAAATTCCTATTGTGATTTCAATTAGATTATAAGTGTAATGGGTAGATAGTTTTGTAGTGGGTCATTCTTGGAGAAAAGGGAAACAATAAAACATTATGTCTCTGAAATTCCCCACCTCCATTCCCAAGAACCTAGCCAAGTCAAGAAAACAATGAGAGTGAGTCTTCTGGACCAGAACACCTAGATAAATATTGTCTTGAAAGACACTGGCTTTTTCTTACGAATGCTGGGAATTAGGGTAAATTAGCACTATCTGTAGAAAGCTGCTTTTTAACTAGGCATGGCTCACTGCTGCAATCCCAACTCTGGAGGCTGAGAAAGGAGGATCACAAGTTCAAGGGCAGCCTTGGCAACATTTTGAGACCTTGTCTCAAAATAAAAAATCAAAAGGGTTGGGGATGTGAAGCTCCTCTGGGTTTAATACTCAGTACTGAAAAAAAAAAGTCATTCAGCTGCTTGCTTTCATACACATCAGGTTTCCTGTGATGCTGTTCACACAACCAGACAATGTAAGCTAAGCTAGGAAGGCCCCTGCCACCGTAACCTGGGAAACTCACCTGTGCTAACTGTTGCAGAACACAGCACCATGCAGAAGGGATGCTCACTGAGCTGGCTGACACTGGACAGAGTGTTGAGAGGGTCAGAAGCACTATTTTCCATGAAGCACCTGTCCTGCCTGTCACCCCTGGATCTTCCCTGGAAACAGTTTTTAATAAACCTTGTGTTTCATATCCTCTCTGGTGCTTTCTTCAATCTCTCAGCAACCCATCCCGCTGTACTAGCACAAAAGAGCTGTGGACAGTGCAGTAATTTTGTAAAATTTTGCTGCATTAAATAAATTTAATAATGTATGCAAAGTATGATAATCATGTATAAGAAAATTAGAAAGTGTGCAAAGTACATGAATAGCAAGTTAATGAATGGGAAATTAAAAGACCAATTAAAAAAATTTAAAGATTTCAAGTTAAAGAATAATCAATAAAATATAAAGAAAAAAATTAGGACTTTTTTTCCCCCCCAAGTGGCGAAGATTAAAATAAACAAAAATTTCTAGTTTTGGTAGGTTCTCATATATTGTTGACAGGGAGGTAAATTTTTCCTGAAATTAAATTGGTAGTTTCTTTCAAATTTTTAATATTTGTTTATTCATTTTTCAAGCATTTTTACTTTTAAAAGATCCTTAAAGGAAATAATTATGGAAAATATACATTTATAAATTTCTCATACTATTGCTTTATAATTGTGAAGTAGTATTGTTATGGTTTGGATGGAAGGTGTCCCCCAAAAGTTCAATGTGTGAGACAATGCAAGGGCTGAAGGGAAATGATTGGGTTATAAGAGCCTGAATCCCATCAGTGAGTTAATCCCTTGATAGGGATGAATTGGTAACTGAAGGCAGGTAGGGTGTGGCTGGTGGTAGTGGGTCATTGGGGTGTGTCTTTGGGTTCATATTTTGTATCTAGTGTGGAGTTTCTTTCCCTGCTTCCTGGAGCCATGCCTTGATCTGCATCCTTCTCTCACACTCTTCTGCCATGATGTCCTACCTCACCTCCAGCCCCAAGGAATGGACTCCACGGTCTGTGAACTGAGACCTAGGAAACTTTAAGCCCCCAATTAAACTTTTCCTCCAAAAATTGTTCTTGTAGGGTCTTTTAGTCACAGAAGCAAAAAAAGCCGACTAAAGCCTTTGTAATTTTACCTTAGAGCATGATTAAATAAAATTTATTATGTTTGTTTGACGGGAATGATGAATAGAGAGTGTATGTTCAAGTGTGTGTTAAATTTATATGTGTTGTCAATAAGGTTATCCTGGACTATCGGACTTCCAAAGCATGAGCACTTTCATTTTTCTCTCTGGGTGGTAATTAGAGTGACATTTCACACCAAAATGTTTGTTCATGAATTCCTATTTACAGCAGAAATTCGTTCATAATCTGGTGAAATCTGAAATCGCAGATCTTTCTCCTTGAATAAATATGCTGGACTTTTAATGAAAAATGAGTACCAGGAGTGGGGGGTGGTGATGGTGGTTTCAATTGTGTTTGCTAAGCATGAGAGGGACATTTGATTACACACGGAGAATATTCCTAGGGGTTCACATTGAAGGGACATAAATGTATTGTTTATGACAAGAAATTAGTGCCAATTACTGTCTGAACTTAATTAGTTCCACATCTTAGGTGGAATTAAATAGATCATGTATTAATTTCTAAACAGAGTCTAGAAAGTCACCGGACTACCATCTTTTGTTTCCCGGATGTGTCCTAATTTCCTTTGTGGTGCTGAGAGATATCAGCAGTTAATTGTAGAGGCCTAAGCTCTAATTAAGATGTGGCAAAGTTAATAATATTCCTATTCTGAGTGTAGAAGGGAATGTGATTATTAGTTTTGGAGTGAAGTGCAGTGCCATTTGGACTTTTGTGTGTGGGTATAAGATTGTAACTGGTGAGATTTGAAACTGTATAACAAATCCTGCGGTTGTGAACTGGCAAATCAGAGAGTTCAGAGAGAGTGTTTAAGGAGCAAAGATAATGAGGAGAGGATAAGAGTTTGGGGGAGGAGAAACAAATAAAGGAAAGGGGGGGGCAGAAAGAAGGGAAGCAAAATAAGTATGAACCCTTTGTTCTCAGCATGCTATTTGATTTAGAAGTCATTGCAAGAAGCTGTTGACAACTCACTCCTGAGGCTGCTCACTCCTGCTTTTGATCCTGCTAGTGAGCTTTTGGGTTTGACCTCCACAGGGAGAAGACATGCGGGTGGTAGGATTCGGAGCAGGGTTTACATCCAGAAACGAGAATGCAGTTGAATGACCCGGCATTTCAGAGCAGGATTTATGCTGGAAAGTACCTGAAATGGTCCCTTTAAGTCAGGCTTTTGTTTACCTCTCTTTCAATATGGGGTATCTCCTTCCTTATTGGGTATCACACAGAGGTACATGGGGGATTCTTGGATGTGTATCTTGTATCTCTTGGGCATTAAGCTGTGATACCAATTTTTGTTGGAAACTTGTAAAGTTAGAGTGCAGCAAGTTAGAACCTGTCAGAAGTTGAGTCAATCAGAGTCTCACAGGCTTTTGTAATAATTACACCTGGTGAGAGTGTAGGGGAATTTTGAGGTGTATAGAACCATTGCTTTAGAATAGGGTTAGAACTTTTGATCAATAGAGATTAAGTTCTTTTGGAAACTTTTGTTTTTAAAAATTGTTATATTATTTTAAAAATTGTTATACAGTTTTATTTTTTTATTTTAAAAATTGTTATACAGTAAAATTAACTTTTTTCTTGTGTATAGTGTATAGTTCTGTGAATTGAAACATATAAATAAGATCCAGGTAACTACCACCACAATCAGCGTAGAGAACAGTACTATCACTTCAAAAATTCACCTTCTGGAATCCCATCATAGTCATACCCTTACCTCACCTTAGCCTCTGGCAGCTAAGATTTTGAGATGGTCATATAAATGGAATCAAATGATGAGTAACTTTAAAAGTTTCCTCTTTTAATGTTTTTGAGATATGTTACAGTTTCTGTGTTTATTAATAGTCCATTCCTTTTCATTTCTGAGTAATATTCCACGATATTAACATACCAAAGGTTGTTTATCCATTCAAGTGTTGAAGGGCATTAGTGCACATTTTTGCAGTGCTGGGAAATAAACCTAGGCCCTCATGCGTTCTTGCTCTAACAGTGAGCTGTCCCCAACCCCAAAATACTTCATTTTGATGGACTTGCATTTGTCAATTTTGCCTTGTTTGGATTGTTGTTTTTGTGTCATGTAAAAACTCTGCCTAAGTCATCAAGAATACAAATAATAACAAATGCTGGAGAGGATGTGCAGAAAAAGGAACACTTTTACACTGTTGTTGGGACCATAACTTAGTACCACTGCTATGGAAATCAGTACAGAGGCTCCTCAAAGGACTAAGCATGGAACATATGGCACATGATCCTACTAAACCACTTCTAGGTATTTACCCTGAAGAATTAAAATCAACACACTATAGTGATACATGTGTACCTATCCTTATAGCAGCACAATTTACAATGTCAAAATGTGGAACCAGTTAAGTGTCCATCAATAGATGAAGGGATAAAGAAAATGTGGTATATATGTACAATGGCATTTTATTCAGTCATAAAGAAAAATGAAATTATGGAATTTGCAGGAAAATGAATGGAATTAGAGCCCATCATGTTGAGTGAAATAAATCAAGCTCAGAGGATTACGGATGATATTTTTTTGCTCTTGTGCAGAAACTATAGAGGAAAAAGGAAAACTGAGGTTGAGGTGGATCTTCTAAAAATCAAAGGGAAATCAGTAGAGAAAAGGGACCAAGGTGTTGGAGGCAGGGAGGGAGGGCAGAAATGCTGGGGAGTGATGTTGGCTAAATTATATGTTATATTTATGTGCATGTACATATATGTAGCAACATATCACATCAATATGTACAACTATCATGTAACACTAAAAATATGGAGAAAATTCTGCCTAACCTTAGGTCAAAAAGATTTTTTTTTCATGTTTTCTAAAAATGTTATAGTTTTGTATTTCCCTTTTAGATCTATGGGACATTTTGAGTTCGTTTTCTGTATAAAGTTTGAGCATTCACAAAGGAAGAATTTTTCATTTAATTCTGAGTTAATCAAAACGGAATGACATCTTGGGTAGGTTTGGCTTACTTGGAAGACGTTGAAAGAGGTATGATAACCCTCCACATGAGATTCAAGGAATTTACAATGTAGAGAGGAAAGAAAAACTATACACTCTTTCTATATTCTGGGACCTCGGTACTCACCTTTGGGCAGGAAGCAGCATCTGAGCCTGTAGTTGCACTACCTTCTCCCCCAATCAGTTTCCTCTTACTTGTGGAGCTCCATGTTCAGCTCCACATATACATGTGGAGGTATACATGTTCAACTCCATGATGAAGAGCTCCGGAATTTTTATGATACCCTTATCACTGAGGGCAGAGGGTACGAGATTAGGAACTGCATTTGATTGATTCTTACAGGCTTCCCGCTCATGCTCCTGGGGGCTTCTAGCCTACTTCTTACCTGTCTGTGGACTTCACGGTTTCTTGTCCAGGCCCCACAATTGCATTTGTAAGACAGTTCCTTGTAACAAATCCTGAGAGTAAGGAGAGACGGAGAGCGAGAGAGAGAGAGAGAGAGAGAGATTGGTTATTGATTTCCTACTGGTTCTCATCTTGGTTAACACTGACTAATACAGTTATACTTTTACTATGAAATTGCTTTTGTGCTATTGTCAAAAATTAGAACAATGGATATCTATGGGGAAAAAATCATTTCAGCCCTTGGGTAATATGAATGGCTGAAAGCTATCAAGGAGGACAGATACCTCAGAGCACTGGCGGAGTTAATAGGAAAGGCAGTTTTGGTTATTTGTGAGTTTTCTAAGCAACCTGGTGATTTTCGCTGCAGGTACAGGACACACTTGAATCTGGGTGTCACTGTTGGCTTTGTTCAGTTGCAACTTTCATCGTAGTTGAAATGCCTCTACGATTTCTCTTGCTAAAAAATGTCTTCACACTATTAGATGAAAATAAGTATTTGGGAAACATTACCTTCAATATAATTTTATTAAAATATTTTTTTAAATTTGTGTATAGGTTAAAATGAAAACTGAAAATAAATATACTACAATACTGACGGTTTGCCCTCCTGGGAGGCTGAGATTATGTTTATGTTTTTCTTGTCTTTTGCTTACCGCTGCTTTCTAAATTTTCGACATTGAGCGTGGTGGAATGGAATGAACTTTGGGTCTCCCCACCCCTTCTTCGTATGTTGTAATACTAATCCATGATGTTCTATACATGAAAATGGGGCCATTAGGCAAGGTTGATGAGGTCATGAGGATGGGGTAAGATTAGTGTCCTAAGGCGAGACATCAGGGTTGCTCATGTCCTTTGTCATGTGAGAAACCATGAGAAGACTGCAGAAGTCCAGGCTTGCAGGGGCCTTGATCCTGGCCTTTCCCGACTGAGCGAAAATAAACATCTGTTGTTTAATCCACCAGGTCTCTCTCACTCTCTTTTTTCTTTTATAGCAACTGGAGCAGACTAAGACGTGGACTATTTTTATCAGAAGAATATAAGACAATGATACTTTAAGAGGGGGAAATGCCTGGCTTGAAATGCACTAAAAACAAAAGTGCAAGATCTTTTGCTAATTATGTAAGTTTCCAGGCTTAGCTAATTATATCCCGAATTCCTCAAAAGAAACATGCAAGATAAATTCTAAGTGGAGATGATGAGAAATATGTTATTTGTTTCTACTTGTGTTTCTTGGAGAGAGCTCTTGCAAGTTTTCATTGGAATTAACCAGCAGTAAAACTCAGGACACATAATTTTACATTTGGTTAGAATTCAGCTAAGAGTTTTGCTTGCTCATAGCATCCCTGCCTTCTTTCCATATCTCTCTCTCTCTCTCTCTCTCTCACACACACACACACACACACACACACACGACTATTTTAATCTTCCATACTAGGTTGATGCTATAATATAACATATTGTAAGATCAACGCTCTATCTCCTTGATAATGTACAATAAATTGCAATCAAGTTAGATCCATAATATCACAGCTTTTTCATCCGTTTGGCTTCATGTCTGATTACTTTTCAAATGACTCTGTGACAACAGATGATGTCGCCTGGTGCCCTCCCCTTTCCTCTGCTGCCACAGTCTTTTCTGTTCTCCATGCTGCTGTTCATTTGATTTTGAGGGAGAAAAGTCCTAAAGTGCATCCTCTAAAGGAAAGCAGATGGTTGGTGGTGTGATTGTGGAAGGTGTGTGTGCTCATTTCATCTTGCCTTATAGATTTTTTTTGCCTCTGAATTTCCATTTAACATGTTTCAGCGATCAATATGTTTCATCTGTGGCAAAGACTCCTAGCATGAGTTCATGTTCTTTTTCTGTCTCTCTCGTTAGCCACTTTTGTTTCCTCTCTCTGAACTTATTCAGATATTGTTGTGGGCATTGACCAGCATTTTCTTATTAAGAGAA
Organism: Aplodontia rufa; assembly: GCA_004027875.1. NCBI lineage: Eukaryota > Metazoa > Chordata > Mammalia > Rodentia > Aplodontiidae > Aplodontia > Aplodontia rufa. The sequence continues at coordinate 9,257 of PVKS010012227.1, read as the reverse complement.
AATTTGATTACTATCATGAGGTGAAATCACATATTTTAACCTCAAACTATTCACTATAGAGGAAGCATCTTTCTAGGAGATATGTTAAACAATTCATGGTTACCACTTGTGCAGTATATAGATCATCACCCTGTCATTTAAACAGAATTTCATACTGTTCCATCCAAAAAGTATTCCAGGATTTGTTGTTGTTCCCATGGTCCTTAGACTGGGGATTATTATGGAGATCAAATACCTCTTAATCTTTAATGGACCATGTATGGTAAATCAATCTCTTATTTAGGTCACCCACGTTATTAATATCATTAGGCAGCATTTTAACAAAGTTGAGATTTGGAGTTTAGACTATTTGTGCATCAAAAGAGTGTCATTCTCCTGATAGACAATGAGTATGAGTGTGTGTGTGTATGTGTGTGTAAATATATAAACGTATATACTCTTCATAAAGATGGTATTTCACTAACTTGAGTGTTCACTAGAATCTTAGGATATTGGAGCTGATTACTTCCTGAGAGCTGATTACTTACCCTATCTCCTCATTTTAGTTCATTTTATAGACAGCAAACAGATATGAAGTCCTCTCTTGACCAGGGTTTTATAGCTCAGTTTGGCCAATTTGGGAAGAGAACTCCAGTCCCATGGTTCCTGGGCCACTTATTTATAGTAAAGTAGGATAAGTTTTACAATGTCACACCCTTGATTTAAAAAAAAAGTTTTTTTTTCATTTTTCATTTTCAATAATTGATTAAATTCCATTCTAAGTGACTCAACTCTTAGATAAAGGAAGAAACACTTACATTGCAAAATGATATTATCTCAATCCCTCTTCTGAATTAAATAACTCCAACCTTTTTCAGGTTGTTTAAACATTCCAGTTTCTTTACTTCTTCCTGCTCCTTTCCAATTAAGCATCTGAATTTTAGTGGGGTGGGGAAGTGACTTATATAAGCTTAGGTAGCTGGGACAGGGGTCCCGGAGTGCTGTGCAGGAGGCCTGAGGCTGCACCTTTACCGAGAGGACAGGGTGATTTTACTTCTCTTCCTGAGTCTGCTGGGTCCACCTGTGACCATCTTGTCTTTGGGGTTATCACCTGGGCACCAGATACTGAAGGTCATGGGTCTTGGTCATTCACCTCTTGTCACTGAGCATTTTGGTCCCAGCACCCACTGCTTGTCAGCACCATCGTGTCCCCTTACTGGGGCTCATGGAAACTCTTGGAGCCATTGTGAGCCAATCCAAAGCCTTGAGGAATTAGAATATAGTTTCAGACTGTCTATGTCCTTCTGCCTATGCTGTGGAATTTGTCATCAAACAGAATGTAGCAATTCCTACAGAGACTCAAAGTCTTCCCCAGCTACTCCCACAGAAGTGGGCCACTGTCCCTGTGCTGCTCACACAAACTTGAGTGGCCCATGGTAATTCTCCAGACCCTTCTGAAGATAAATCTGTTTGGTTTGAATACAAGGTCCCATGTTTTTCCTTTCTTCTTCCCATGATACCCTCATGCATGAGGCTGGGCTAGTCCACTTTCATATATGTCAAATGCTTTCCCTTACAGCATGCCAAGAGCTTTAAAATAATCCTCTTCTGTATATAGGTCAAAATTTGAACCCCAGTTTTGTTTTCATATTCCTGTTGTGATGATCCTAATCTCGTAGGTCACCTGGCCCAACAAGGGAATGTTACAAAGCAGGAGATATCAAAGAACAACAACTTGAAAAATGTTTTAAAAATTGTGATTGCTACCTCATTTAGACAGTTATTCCAATAATGTTTACTGATTTCTTGCCATATATTAGTCTCTAGTAATGTAGAAAAAAAGATACAGTGTGTGGCAAAGAAGGAAAGCAAACAACTGGAGACAATATTATGTACTCATTGCTAAAATGGGGTCATATACAAAGCACACTGAAGATAGAAAAAGTACATGTACCCGTCCAGGGCCAATCAGAAGAGACTTCTTAGAAGAGATGACATGTCTCGTGCAGTACGCTGCCTCAGATGTTGGCCACTGCTGTCTAGAGGGTGAGTGTTGTATGTCCAAATATACTCTTATGGCTTAGATATGAGGTGGCCCCTTTTTAAAATCTCATATGTGAGACAATGCAAGAACATTCAGAAGTTTGATTAGACTGTGATTAGACTATGAGTATTGTAAACTAGACTATGAGTGTTGTAAACTAATTGGTGAATTAGTCTGCTGATATGGATTAACTGGGTAGTAAACGTAGGCAGATAGGGTTTGACTGGAGGAGGTAGATCACTGGCGGTGTGTCTTTGGGGTATATATTTTGTCCCTGATAAGCAGAGTTCACTCTTTCTCTTCCTTATTGCTATGTCCTGAGCTGCTTTCTTCCACCACACCCTTCTATCATGTTGTTCTGCCTTATCTTTGGCTCAGAGTGATCTATGGATTGAGACCTCTGAAGCTGTGAGCCCTAAGGAAAAATGTCCATTTCTACATTATTCTTGTCAGATCTTCCGGTCATAGAGACGAAACAAAACAAAACAAAAAACCCAAAAAATAAAAACAACCAAAAAAACTGACTACAACACTCACTCAACAATAGCAATTGTGATGATGAAACAGAGTCAATAGCTTACGTTATAGAACAAAGTGATCCTCCACCAAAAAACTGATCTTGCTGATTTGTAGAATGGAACATAGTCTTTAGGTCAGTGTCCATCTAAAAATGTAAGACAAAAGGTCACTCATTCACTTATTTAGCTCGTAATTTTTTTTTAGTACTGTTATGTGTTTGGTACAGCAGATACAGAAATGAAAAAGGAAGACAAGATCCTGAGTCAATCAATTTGCATCCTGGAGAAGTAGTAGACAAATTAGTGGGAAGGATAGATCCAGATATCAATAAGTGCCATGAAGATGCTGAAAGAGGGTGGTGTGTTACATGATGGGGGTTGGTAGAGATGCTATGCAATTTGAGCAATTTCAATAGCAACAGGATCGGAACCTAAATATGTCTTGCTTTTTAACACATATGTCAGTGTGGGAAGAGTGAAATTAAGTGTGTTAAGAGACGCTTTTTCCAAGAGATTAGTATTTATCTCAAAACTTTTGGATGTCTGTTTTTTGATAGGTTCTGTAGGGAAAGCAATTAGCTGAATCTTAGTGCAGTGATAGTCTGAATTTTCAGTTTCTGCAATGAAGAGTTTCCTCTTGGGAAAAGGCAGCTCCACTTCTGATCGGTGCCTCTCTTGGGACATTTCTCTCCATGATGGAGGTTTTAAAGTGACACCAATTTTTTCCTACTCATTACAGAAAATGTGGAATTAAATATTTTGCTTAATTTTCTTTTGGATAAGTGATAATATCATGGTTTAATGTTTAATAAAGACTTTACTTAAGGTTGGGGAAACTTAAACAGGGATTCAACATACAAAGTAACATGATAAAAAATTCTGCTTGTCACTATGGAAATTGGAATGGAGATTCCTCAAAAGACCACCACAGGACCCTGCTGTTCCACTCTTTGGTATATATTTTTTATGCAAAAGGACTAAAATCAGAATACTGTAGTGATACATGCATACCAATGTTTATAGCAGCACAATTCACAATAGCCAAGTTATGGAATCAGCCCAGGTTCCCATCAACAGATGAATAGATAAAGAAAATGTGGCAAGTATACACAATGGAGTTATACTCAGCCATGAATAAGAAGCAAATTATGTCATTTTCTGGTAATTGGATGGAACTGGAGAACATCATGTTAGGTGAAATAAGCCAGATTTAAAGTCATGTCAAATATTTTCTCTTATATGTGGTAGCTAGAGAGAAGAAAGGAATAAAAAAGGGATCTCATGAAAATACAAGGGAGACTAGTAGAGAAGAAGAAGCAGATTAGGGGGAGGGAGGAGGGAAAGGAAAGGGGAGGTACTGGGGAATGAAATAGGGCAAATTATGTTATGTGCAGATATGAAAATGTCACAATGAACCCCACTATTGTATATAACTTGAATGCACTAATAAAAACAATAAAAAATTCTGTTTGTCTGGTGTACCTGAGCCTTGACTCCTCACTCTGTCCCAGAAAGGCCAGCTTTCTTGCTTAGCTAGAAGGTACCTCTTGATATGACTGCCAGACCTACTTGGTGGCTAAGCAGTAGCTCTTTCTCCTATGCCTGCTGGTAGCATCTTCAAATGTGCCTAAGCCTCATGAAGTACCAAACCAAGGTAGCAACAGAAGGTTACATAAGGAAATTGGAGTCCGTCTCTTTCCCTCCCAGGTCTGCTTTATAGAGGCCAGTTTTCTGTCCTAAGTATTATCTCTCCCCAAGGCAATAGACAGTAATTTCACTCCCTGAGTGTAGACCACCATCTCCCCAGGCACTAGTGGAACTGTTTTCTTTTAAGGTTTCTACAGAAAAATCATGAGGATTACATGGATCCCCTCATGGACCCTAATTTCTTGTGATTCCTTAGGTCACTCTGTCAAGACTGAACCTTTCATGGAATCAAGTGTTCAATTGGATAAGCAAAGTCCTATGACTGATCTGAGCCAAGACCACATTAGCACAATTTAGGATTTTTACAGGGGCCACAAAGAGTAGTAAAGAGGATTTCCCCTTTACATCTCTCCACCTCTGAATGATGAGAAAAAGATGGTTCTATCTTTCCTGGACCTAAGCAGTATCCCTCGTGGGACTTCCAGGGGATAGTGCATGCCGATGTTTGCTAAAACCAGTTCAGTCTCTATTTCTCCTTTCCTAAACCTAGCTGAATACTATGCAAATACCTTCCTGAACTTCTCTGGAACTCCCATGGGGAATATTTAGGACACATAACTCAAGGACCAGCATAAAGACACAGCAAATCCACAAAAAAGAAACAAAAAACTACTCCAATTGAAACCTCAGTACCCATAAACATGCCTGGAAAATATTGTGGACACTCAATTTTTATTTCATGTTAAAACTAAGATAATATAAGATTTACTCTTTTAAAGCATACAATTCAGTAATTCTAGTATATTCAAATGGTTGTGCAAACATCACTGCTATGAAATTCCAGAAATTTTTCTTTGTCCTTGAAACTCCATATTCATTCACTGTTCCTCCTAACCCGTGTCAACCCATTGTCTACTTACTGTTTCTACGTATACTTTCCAGGCACAATTCCATGTAAATGCAGTTATATGCTATGTGTCCTTTTGTGTCTGGTTTTATTAACTTAGTATAATATATTTAAGGCTTGTCCATGTGCAACATGATTTAGTGGCTCTTTGTGGCACCCATTGTATGGGTGCACATTTGTTTAGCCATTTCTTAATGTATTCATAAATTGATGGGCATTGGGCTGTTTACACTTTGCTGTTAAGAATATTGTTGCTATGGAATTCATGTACAGGCTTTTGTTTGAACATTGCTTTCAATACCCTTGGGCATAGTATAGCTATCATGCTGCTCGTGAGTGAACTTGTTGTTTCTTATGCTAACTCTATGTTCTTTTTGAGGAACTGTCAAAGTATTTCCCAAAGTGACTGCATCATTTTACATTCTCACTAACAGGGTATGAAAGTGCCAGTTTCCCTGCATCCTTACCAAAATTATATTGTCCATCTTTTTGACGGACAGGTATCTTAGTGGATAACTTATTATGCTTGTGATTTGCACTTCCCATCAGGAATGGGACATTGAACTTCTTTTCATGTACTTATTGGCCATTTTTATAACTTCTTGTAGAAATGTCTATTTAGATCAATTGCTAATATTTTAGTTCGGTTTCTTTTGTACTATTAAGTTTTAGTTATTCTTTATGTAATCTGGATACTCAACTCTTATTAGATACATGATTTGCGAAAGTTTTCTCTTGTATTGTGTTTCCTTTTCACTTTCTTTTTTTTTTTTTCAATTTTATTTACGTATTTATCTGGTTTAGGTTTCTCAGACACTTAGTATGTGTGGTGCTTGGGATTGAACCCAAGGACTCACACATGCCAGATAAGCGTATACTGCTGAGTCACCACTGTATCACCTCTTTCCATTTTCTTGATAGGGTCTTTTAAAGCATAAAAGTTTCGTTTGGTGGCTTGTGTTATAGCTAAGAAGTCATATCCTAATCTAAGGTTATAAAGATTTATACTTGTTTTCTTTCAAGAGTTTCATAGTTGTAAATCTTGCGTGTAGGTCTTCGCTCCATTTAAAATTGAATTTTACATACAGTATAAGATAGGAGATTAGCTTATTCTTTTGCACGTGGATTTTCAGTTGTCCTGGACTACTTGTTGAAAATACTATTCTTTCTCCATTGAAATCCTTGTCCAAAAACAATTGATCTTCAATTGTTTATCATCAAATATGTGATGAGTTGCTTCTCTATCTTCTCTTTGCTGTTTTCAAGACTGTCTTGCTGACAGTAGTTTGAATGTAGTATGTCAAAATGCAGGTCTCTGAGTTTATCCTACCTCAACCTTTGAGCTTCTTAGATACAGATCAATTTTTTTTTTAAATAACATGAAACATTTTAGTAATTATTTCTTCAGTTGTTCTTTCTGCCCCTTATTTCCTTCCTTGGAATTCCTATTCTGCATATGCTGATACTCTCAATGGCAAGTCTCTAAGGCTTCGTTGACTTTTCTTAATTTTTTCTTTCTGCTCCTTATACTGATAATCTGAATTGATCTCTTTTCAGGTTTACTGATTTTCTTTTTCTGAATGGTCGGATTTCCTGTTGAGCATTGTTGTGGTTTAGATATGAGGTGTCCCCCAAAAGCTCCTGTGTTAATGGAGGAATATTAGAAGTGAAATGATTAGGTTATAAAAGCTGTAACCTAATTATTCTATCTTGGTTTGAATGAATCAAGTGGTGGCAACTGTAGGCAGGTGGGGGTCACTAGGGGCATGCTCTGGGAGGGTTCATCTCAGAGCTCCTTCTACTTTCTCTCTGCTTCCAGGCTGCTCTGAGCAGAGCAGTGTTCTTCCACCACACCCTTCTGCCATGGTGTTCTGCCTCATCTTTGGTTCAGTGCAATGGAGTTGGTTGACCAGGAACTAAACCTCCAAAACCATCAGCTCAAATAAACTTTCCCTCCTTTAATTTGTTTCTGTCAGGTATTTTTATCACAGCAGTGAGAAGTTATCACAAGCTACTCTAGAAGATTTTCATCTCAATTATTGTACTTTTCGATAGCAGAATTTTCATGGGGTTCTTTAAAAATAATTCTCTGTATTGATATTCTCATTTGGTAAGAAACCATTCTTATAATAACCTTCAGTTCCTTTTTTTTTTTTAAGAGAGAAGGGCAGTGAGAAAGAAAGAGAGAATCAATTTTATTTAATTTTTTCATGAGGGTTTCATTGCTCAGACACTTCGTTGTGTGTATGGTGCTGCTGTTTGAACCTGCATCCCTGCACATGTGAGGCAAGCGCTGAAACTGTTGAGTTACTGCTCCAGCCCCTAACCTTCAGTTCTTCAGCTATGATTCCCTGTAGTCTGTGAACATATTTAAAATGACCTACCAATAATTCCATTGTTTGGGCTTCCTCAGGTAAAGTTTCTATTAATTTTCTCTTCTCTGTGTATATTTTTTTTTATAAAAAGTTCTTTGTAGGTCTCATACTTTTTTAATTGGAAACTGAATATTGTAAGCAATATGTGACAATTTTAGAAATCGGATTCTTCCTTTTCACTAAGTTTATTGTTGTTTCTTTGGTTGTTGAGTGACTTTTCTGAATTAATTAGGTTCAGCCTGCATTCTTTGATGTGTACTGTCACTGAAGTCTTTGCTTTCTTTATTTAATGGTTAGTAATTACTAGACAGAGATTTTAAATACCTGGAACTACTAAATCTTTAGACTTTGTCAGGAGACTCTGTGTGCATGATAGGGTGTGCCTTCAACACTCAATTAGACTATTGACAACTCTGTCTTAGCCTTTGCTTCCTGTTTGTATAAATCTGAAGGGCATCCCAAAATGAGACCTTCTCATACCTTTCTTTATCGTGCTCAAACTTCAAATGTCTCTGTGTCCCTATTGATTCCCAGGGATAGGTCAGAACTGAGCTTTTCAGAGTCACTATGAGTATCTCATTCTTTTCCTTTTAAACTTTTTAGCTGGCTTATTATTTGCCCTAGCAGTTACCTACCACCTCAGGCAGCTATGAAGTTAAAAAATTAACAAAATTGTTTTCTACAAACACCTCCAGGAAAAAGACTTTTCACACTGGGTGAGGTCTGATCCAAGACAAATAAAGACAACTCTTGCTCATGGCATCTTCTAGAGAACCACTAGACAGATCAAATAATGACAGTTCTCTAGGAATGAGGCTTTGGATACGCTCCAGACTCACTCTGTACCCCTGAGTTAGTCGCCAAGCTGTTGGTTCCCAAGGCTATTCCACAAATGCAGAAATAGGGACAGGAGTAGGACAAGTAAAAGTGCCACAATGTTCACTGCTCTTCCTAAGATTCAGTCATTTTTCTTGCATAATTGCTGCAAGCCTTTGAATGCCTTCTAGAGTTTTGAACAAAGTTGATGCTCACATATTTTTGCCAAATTTCTGGCTGTTTTTATGGATGAGAGAATTTTTTTCTCATATTTTTATTAGTTGAATATGGAGTTACAATCAAAGGGGACTCATTATCAAACAATCAAGAACAAATGTATATTTACATAGTTAGCTAAGGTTGATTGGCTAACTATGTTTTCCCCATGGTTCTATGTTTTCCCCAAAGAACCCCTATGTTAAATGGACTTCCCGTGAGGTCAGAGATCTCATTCTGAGTTGATTCCCCCATATTCCCTCCCTCCAGTCTCCTAGACATCCTTCCTAAACCCTCCCCCCTCCATGCCTCCCTTTCTATGTCTTCAGGTATCCTAGGCAAGGATCCCCCTGTTTGTGTAAAAATTCATACATTATGAGGTTATTGTTAGCTTAGCCATCTAACATACTGTTTCCAGTTGTATTCTAGCTTCCACAAATGAGAGAAAACATTTGGCTCTTAAGTATCTGAGATTGGGGTACTTCACTTACATATTTTTTCCATCTCCATCCATTTGGCTGCAAAAGCCATAATATCAGTTTCTCTAACGGCCAAGTCGTATTCCATTGTATATGTATGTAACAAAGTTTTTGTATCCACTCGTCATGTGAGGGGCATCTGGGTTGGTTCCATAGTCTAGCTATAATAAATTGAGCTGCTATAAACATTGATGAAGCCATATCTGTATAATATGCTAATTCTAACTCTTTGGGGAAAATATCCAGAAGTGGGATAGCTGGGTCATAAGGTGGTTC